>JBCFYV010003741.1:0-26002 GCA_039000515.1 Timema cristinae
GGATAGAACATGTCCATTGTCCGGCACTCTTGGACTTGGCTTTACAATGAGAAAGCCAGGGAGAAGACACTCAACAAGTTACAATAGAAGAATTAGTGAGAGCGGCAAAAAGTCTTAACAATAGGAAAGCCCCCGGAATAGATGGCATAGGAGCCGAAATTATAAAGAAAGTAGTAAAGTACTGCGGAGAACAAGTACTGGAGCTAATGAACGAAATCTTGGAAAGGGGAAGGTTCCCAATAAATTGGAAAATTGGAATATTAAAGATCTTCTTAAAAGGACCTGAAAAGGACAGAACGAATATAAAATCATATAGACCAGTAACACTTTTACCGATAATGGGAAAACTCAGGGGAAAAATGATAGGAAAAAGAATAAGCGAATACTTAAAAGCAGTGGACTACTTAAGGGAGGAACAATATGGCTTTATGAAAAGAAAAAGTACCGTTGATGCACTTATGAAGCTAAGAGAAATTGTGCAGAGTGCAGAAGAAATATAAGTCATGGGCATGTTCCTGGACATCAGTGGAGCATTCGACAACGCCTGGTGGCCAAGAATTATGCTAACACTGAGCGAAGCAGGATGCCCAAACAACCTCTGGCGGGTCACGAAGGACTATTTCAAGGACAGAAGGGTGACACTGGAAATGGAAGGGCTGAAAAAGAAAAGATACCAACGAAAGGTTGTCCGCAGGGGTCGGTGCTGGGCCCGCTTATGTGGAATATACAGATGGACGGACTGCTGAGGACAGACATGGGAAGGAGTGGAAAAATCTTTGCTTATGCGGATGATGTCCTGATTCTGATTAAGGCAGACACAAGAATAGCCTTGGAGAGAAGGGCCAGCAGAATAATGAGAAAAGTAGAAACCTGGAGTAAGGATAACAAGCTGTCATTCTCGCAAACAAATCAGTGAACATAATGATGAAAGGGGAACTTAGGAGGAAACCAATAATATATATGAACGGAGAGATAAGGTTCGGAGAGTACGTTAAATATCTCGGAGTAATAATATCTCCAAAACTAAGATTTGAAAGACACATAGGAGAAATCGGAGATAGAGAAATGAGCGCATTTATGGCCCTGATGAGAGTTGCAAGGACTAGCGGGGGACTAGACTACGAAGCACTAAGAAAATTATATATAATAGGAGTGGTAGAAAGTATACTAACGTATGGATGCGAGTTCTGGGGCTGGGACGCGCTCGGAGTAAAAAGAAAGAAATACATAAGGAGGGTGCAAAGAAGAAGAATGCTTGGAGTAATCAAAGAATACAGGACAATATCGTACGAAGCATGCCAGGTAATTGCAGGTGCGATTCCAATAGAGAAGCTAATAAAGGAAAAGATCAGGTTATGGGAGGATAAAGTGGAAGGTATGGATAGAAAGGAAAGCAAAAGGCGGAGAAGAGAAGAAACGATAGAGGAATAGCAGGCGGAATGGGAACAATCTGAAAAGGGAAGAGAAACATATCAATATTATCCAGATGTGAGGATAAGAATGAGAGAAAGAAACAGGGTAGTAAACCACTATAGCACACAATTCATAAGTGGACATGGAGACTTCAAGGAGAAACTACGAGGATTCAGACTGAAACAGGAAGGAAGATGCGACCATTGTGAAGCACCGGAGACAGCAGATCATGTCTTAATGGAGTGTCAGAACTACGAGGAATTGAGAGAAGAGCTAAGAAATAAACTAGAAGAAAAAGGACTTAGATGGAATAAAGAGGACATGATACGGTGTTTCGAGGAAATGGTGAGAACTATGACTAGTATCAGCAAAAAAAAGGAAGAAGAAAACAGGCTGGCAGCATTTCAAGGAGTGTAATAATGAAGAATAAGAGTAGTAATTATCGGGATAAGAAGGCGATACACGGGTATCAGGGTGGATACCTCCTCGTGGTCCTCGCTGGGCAACGTAGGGGCGGCGGGGCACTGATGGGCTTAACACCTGCAGGTGTCATGCGGCCCCTGCGGCAAAACTCCACCTCCCCCATGTAGTGAAACCCCACTGCAGGGTGTCCTACTCCCTCAAACAGGTGAAATAGTTTGAGGGGGGGTTTCCGAGGCTCGTCAGTACTTGGAGGGGGTTAACCTGAAAAAGTCTATGACTTGTATAGGTAAAGCTCAGAACAGCTAAACCAAAAGCAAGCAAAAGGGTAATCTTGTCTCCTCGGGCCAACTCTGCCTGGTATCCCGGGCAGGGCCGGCAACTGCGAGGGGTCAAAAGATGCCTCTCAGGGGTCGGTCAAGCAAGGGAGGTACAGCCGGTCGTAAGCCCGGATAAAAGAGGAACGTCGGAAGGGAGTTGTCACCCCAACCAGAAAAAGATCGCCCGGACAAGTCCTGAAAATCTAGAACCCCCCCTCGAACGGGGTAGGCTACGGAGTTCGGTCAGCTCCGATGCCGAGTACGGGACCTGCTGGTGAATCAGGCAACCCTAGCCCACCAGTACAACAGGGTTGGGAGGAAGTGGTCAGTCCTCCATTAAAATTAGACCCCCCCAACGATGGGGATAGGTTGGCCCAGACCGTGACCCACTGGGAGTGCCGAACCGAGTCACCGATATGCTTCCGTCGGTGGCCGGGGAAGCTGATGTGAGCTGGCTCTGCCGAGGCGTAAGTTGCGGACAGGGGCCGGAGACCAGCCGCTTCGGACCCTGCCCAGGAAGTGGATATTGAGTGCAGGGGTCCGACCCTGCACCACAACGAGCGAGCCCAGCCCGTCCCAAGTATACCGGGATCGGCAAACGGAGGACGGGCCCCGGGGAACTGGGGTAGGGTATAATCCCGAGGGTATACCCGTTCCTGACTATTCCGGCCCACTCCCTTGTCCACGATGCACTGGATGGAAATTATTATTATTATTGTGGTTTAGAGAGCCATCGACACATCGAGGTCATTAGGGCCTTGAAATATATTTAAAACATAATAAAATCCCGATAGGGGAGAGATATAATCATTCACAAACTGAGACACTCCACGGGAGTGCTCAAATGGGCTCAAAGTACAATTGAGTGAAACACCTGCTAAAAAAAACCACAGGTGTATCACACTAATAAAAAACAAAACAAACATATTAAAACAATATATTAGTTAAAAAGACAAAACTAACATGTTAGAATAATTATTTTATTAAAGTTTGTTAAAATGGATAAAACGACAAGACAAACACATTAAAGCATACTAAAATGTTAAAAAGGTCTCAATATGAGATAAAATCCAGATGAGCCACTTTATAAAAGTGACTCAAATGGCACTAAAAAGATTCGCCTGGCGTATAAAATGGAGTAAACAAATAACTCCTTCAGCGCTGTCGCGTAATAAGAAACGAAGGTCACCTTTAAAATCAAGGGCCAGGCGAATAGGGGCATATCTGCGACACTCCACCAAAATGTGGTGCACACTAAGGGGAGCATCGCAAAATTCACACACTGGAAATGGATCCCCTCTGAGTAAAAATCCGTGGGTTAGAAATGTATGCCCGACGCGGAGTCTCGTCACGATGACCTCCTCTCTCCTAGACTTTCGTATAGAAGAGGGCCATCGCGACACACCGTCCCTGATGGACCACAGCTTGTTCTGAGCAGGGGTCGAGACCCACTGCTCGTGCCAGGTGCGTAACACTCCACGCCGAACATAACCCTTAAGATCTAAAAACATGACACCCAGACTCGCCTCCGGAGGCCAGCTCGCTGCCTCCTTGGCTGCCTGGTCCGCCAGTTCATTCACTGGAAGACCAGCGTGACCAGGAATCCAGCAAAAGGCGAGCCTGGTGCTTAATGAATCAATTTTTAAAATTTGTTCATGTAACATCTGCACGAGGGGATTCCAGGAATAAAGTGTGGACAATGCCAACAGAGCACTCATGGAATCCGTGCAGATGAGAACAGAACGGTGACTATTTCGATATATAAAACACAAAGATTTAAAAATGGCATACAATTCAGCCGTAAAAACACTGGTTTCTTTAGGTAAACCAAATTTAAAATTGGATCCTTCCACAACAAAAGCACATCCCACG
Source organism: Timema cristinae (assembly GCA_039000515.1). Taxonomy (NCBI): domain Eukaryota; kingdom Metazoa; phylum Arthropoda; class Insecta; order Phasmatodea; family Timematidae; genus Timema; species Timema cristinae. Next base: position 4,026 of record JBCFYV010003741.1, read on the forward strand.
GAGGCTCCAGATTAAGAGCCATCAGTGTAGATTCGCTCAAATCCGTGAAAGCGAGTGGAGAGGAGCTCATTAAAGGTCCTCTCATATACAAAGTTTGGGGTGGTCGCTTTAGGGAACTTGGCAAGATCAAAATGGCATTTCGGAGGGCGTATTTTCCAGGGAGAAACTCGACCTGGTGATATGGGGATAGCCTTTGGCAGGACTATCCCACACGTGTCGAAAACCGATAGCATCCGGATCCCAACCGGCCTTGTACTACGTCATTTGGTTTCATACAAGACAGGGTTAGGGGGATGAAAAACAGGGCGGTAGGCAACATGCTCTGACATGCAGTGCAGTTTGGACACGTATGATGCCAGGAGGTAAGACCGCCGGTAAGAAAGAGGGGGCTCACCGGCGTCGGCACAGATGCTGACGACTGGACTGGTACGGAAAGCACCAGTAGCCAGTCGAATGCCAGCATGGTGGACGCTATCGAGCATCTTTAACGCCGAGGGTCTAGCGGAACCATAAACAAAACTGCCGTAATCAAGTTTTGATCTCACCAAGGCTATATAGAGGCGCATCAAGGTTTCCCTATCCGCACCCCAGGACCGACCGCTAACCACTTTGAGCAAGTTTAGTGCTTTTATAGACCTCGCTTTCAAGTCTTTGATGTGGGGGATCCAAGTTAATTTAAAATCAAATAAAAGTCCCAGAAACTTTACGGTTTCTGAGACTGGAAGAACGGCGTGGTTCATTAAAATATTGGGGGCTGGCTGTATTTCGCGTAATCTATGGAAGTGGACGACCGTCGTTTTGGCTGCAAAGAAGCGAAAGCCATTACGCGATGCCCACGACCAAAGATTGTTAACACTCAGTTGTATCTGTCGTTCAGCCCTGTGGAGACTTGACGAACTGCGATAAATTGCTTAGTCATTCACAAAGAGGCATGAACGAACAGGTGAGCGCACGTTGTCCACAATACTATTTATCGCGATAGCGAACAACGTACAGCTCAGAATACTACCCTGAGGCACCCCATTTTCTTGAATAAAATCTTCGGATAAGGTGTTATTTAACCTTACCCGAAAGTGTCTATCCGACATAAAATTAGATATAAAAGAAGGAAGGTTTCCTCAAAAACCCCAATTAAAAAGTGTTTTCAAAATGCCGTACCGCCAGGTGGTGTCGTACGCTTTCTCCAGATCGAAAAAAACAGCCAGAAGGTGCTGCTAATGGAGAAAAGCGTCACGGACAGCCGTCTCTAGACGGACAAGATGATCCACTGTAGATCGGTTCCAGCGAAAACCACATTGAATATTAGATAGCAGATTGCGGGATTCTAAATACCATATAAGTCGTTTATTAATAATTTTTTCCAGTATTTTACATACACAACTAGTTAAAGCTATCGGTCGATAACTAGTTGGCTCTAATTTATCTTTGCCACTTTTATATTACGGGATAACGATTGCTTGCCTCCAAAGTGATGGGAAATGATGAGATTTTCAGACACTATTGAAAAGGTCCAGAAAATATGCGTGTCCGGCAGGGGGGGCAGCTGCCGCATTATTTCATAGTGGATATCATCTGGACCGGAAGCTGTGTTACCTGCCTGGGAGAGGGCAAGGGTCAGTTCATCTTGCGTAAAGGGGGAGTTATAATCCTCCCCCCGACTTGGACCAAAATCAATAGTACGGCGCTCGATGCTCCTCTTATGCACCGCGAACTCGTTAGAGTAGCTCGCAGTGCTAGAAATAGCGGCGAACATCGAGCCCAATACATTGACGACCTCCATAGGGGGGGAGACAAGTGAACCGTTAGACATGAGTGCGGGTATATTATTAATGGTATTTTTGCTACTACGTACTTTACGAATGTGATCCCAAACCTTGGTTGTGGGAGTGGAAATAGTAAGGGTAGAAATAAACTGTCTCCAAGACTCTCTTCTGCTTTCTCGAATGATACGGCGAGCTCTAGCACGTAGAATCCGGAATGACTCCAGATTCTCCGAAGTTGGACGTCGATGAAAGAGACGTAGGGCCCTTCGACGGTTAGAAATAGCCAGCCGGCACTCCTCGTTCCACCAGGGAACAGGACGGTGGCGCGGGTTTGGCGAGGATTTTGGGATGGATGCCCTCGCCGCCGCTATGACCGTCGAAGTAAATTGCCCAGCCTTAACATCGACGTCGGGAGAATGGGGTTCGTCGAATACGGCGAGCTCGCGGAATTTATGCCAGTTAGCACGTTTTAGAACCCATTGAGGGAACCTTGCTGTACTGGGAGGATCTTTAATTTGTGAAAGCAGAATGGGAAAGTGATCGCTGCCACATAGGTCCGAGTGAACCTCCCAAAGGAAGTGAGCAGCAATCCCGGGAATACATAGGGCTAGGTCGATGGCAGAGGATACACCATTAAAGGTGGAGAAGTGTGTCTGGGTCCCGGTGTTCATTAACACCAGGTTTCCCGAGACAAGAATATCCTCTACCATCCTCCCGCGGGTGTCTGTAAAATTAGACCCCTACACCAGGTTATGCGCGTTAAAGTCCCCCAAGATGATATAGGGGGCGGGAAGTTGTATAAAGAGGGCCTCTAGAGTCCTCTTGGAAACACGTTCACCTGGTGGGAGGTAAATGCAGTATACGGTCACCTCCATAGGAAGGGAGGCTTTGACAGCAATCACTTGGAGATCAGAAACAATATTAATATTCTTATGATATATAATGCTTCGTGCGAATATAGCCACACCTCCGCTAGCCCGATTAAAGAGTGGCTTGTCGGTACGATACACATCGTACCCACGAAGCATCGGGTTGTCAGTTGGGCGGAAGTGGTTTTCCTGCAAACACAAGATGGGAGGATGCAGGGAAGAAATTAGTAGTTTAATTTCCTCTACACGAGCATAGAAACCCCTACAATTCCATTGTAGCAGCGACATAAATTATTAGTATGAAATTTAGTTATCCTCGCAATCCATTTCACTATCCTTTAAGAATAAAAATTTGTTGAGGTCCTTTTTAGGCCCTCTTGCCTTTCCCAGTCTCTCCTATACCTCCCGCTTCAGGAGAGGCTTCGTTTTATTTTGGGGAGACTGGGTATTTAGATTCTTGTTCGAAGGCTTTAAGGCCTTCGACGCTTTTTTAATAAATTTTTTTTCGGCGGTTTCTCGCTGGTCCTTCTTCAAGGCACCAGTGGGACTCGCCTTAGCGGCCTCACCTGTTCCGCAACTCGTCCCCACCTCCGGAAGCCCAGAGGTGGGTGTGAGAGGCTCAACAACGGCCGCCCTTGTTTTAATGCCCCAAGGCGGGCCCGGTGGGGTTTCCCGAGGCGGGCTCGGGGGTGTTCCCCGAGGCGGGCCCGGGAGTGTTCCACGAGGAGGTCTCCTCTGTGGTATAGGTGGGGGAGACGATCGTTGTGGCGGTTTGGCCTCCTTTAAAAATTTAGGCGCCACAGAAGTTGGCGCGGAATCAACATAAATGTCTCGAGAAGAGACCAATGGCACTGGTCGCGTTGGCTCCTTAGCAAGATTAACTGCGCAAAGGCAGTTGGGACAGTTTATATTTTGACTGACAATCCGGCTATATGAAGTTTGAAATATCGGAGCTTGACTTGATACGTATTCCTTGCGTGCCTGGGCATATGAGATCTTCTTTTCAGATTGTATCTCCAGGACTTTCTTCTCTACCTTCCATTTTGGACAGGCCCGAGATCAGGCGGAATGCGGACCCTTGCAGTTGACGCAGTATTTAGGAGACTCGCATGGTGTTTCGTAAGCCTCCTGTCCACAATCCGCACAGGTTGGCTTACCACGGCATCGCAGCTTCGTATGCCCAAATTCCTGGCACTGAAAACAGCGCCGAGGGTTAGGGACATACGGCCGGACCCTGAGCACGTGGAAGCCTGCTCGGACCTCCTTCGGAAGGGTAGGAGTCGCAAATGTGAGGATATACGTATCCGTCTTTTTTTCTTGTCCATTCTTTTTTGTGACAATACGGTACACTTCGGTGACATTCTGGGGGGAAAGTTCCTCACAGATCTCCTTAATGCTTACGCAGTCGAGGTCATAACAAGTGACCACTCCCTTGCAAACATTGAGGAACCTGTGGGGCTCCACCTTCACCTGTATATTTACCGTATTACTCAACGGTATTTCGGAGATCGCCATAATATTTGAGGATTGAGTGTCGGTCATAGTCTGAATCATAATGGTGCCATCGCGCAGTTTCCTTATTAAAACGTCAAATTTTGCTGCTCCATTTATCACTCTTTCGAGGATAAATGGGCTGACACGTTTCAGATCTTCACTTTCATCCACTCGAGACATCACCAGGAAGCGGGGCTGGGGCCTCACCACTTCCTGGCTTTTCATCAAAACAGGGCTGGACGGCCTTACCCGTTTCCGCCTCTTATCATTAATACGGCCCTGTGAGGGGCCGGGCAGTAAGATGCCAGCAGAACTTGGCAGTACGGTGCCAGCGGACAGTAAGGTGTCAGCTGTGACAAGAGACTCAATCATGAGTGGGAGGACAACCTGCAAAAGTACTCGGATCGTAGACCCAGTTTGATCCCAGTTGGTTCTACCACATAGGGCCCTGTTAACTCTTCCGACGAGAGGCTCCATACGACGCTAGACATGACAACCTTCATATGGAGCATCGCCGGAAGAGAGGTCACCACAGCAAGTGTATGCAGGAAAGTGCTAATTTTACGTCCGGGACCCTCATGAACGCAACCGGTCTTTTCTCAAGGTAGGGTACCCGGTTGTCATCCCTAAGGCCCTTCTACCAAGATATTACAACCAGCGCACTTTCATTCGGGAGCTCAAGGCAGTGGTATCCAATAATAAACAGAGAAGAGCCGGGTTAGTTGCCAAGGTCGTCAACGGAAAGGCCAAAGGCCTCTGTGCAGGATGAACGGTGGGGGGAAAGGAAGAAAAAGGTAAGGGTAGATAAAGCGAAGGGGGAAGAGTGAAAAAAAGGGGGAAAGTGAAGGAAGAAGAAAATGATGTGATAGGAAAGATATAGGATAGGTTTGTCCCACACGAGGTACGTCCTGCACAGAAACCTCCCCTTTTAGTCGCTTCTTACGACAAGCAGGGGTTACTGCGGGACTATTCTAAACCCCGTCCCGCAGGGGGGGAAAAGCTGGAACAATACCTAATTAGGTCAAATATGGGGTTGTTGTTGTTGTTGTTTGTCTCCTCGGGCCACGGCTCTGAAAACATGGTCCCAGGCAGCCGTGGGGCGAGGCATTGGCGGGCGGTACCGGGGGCATTAAATACCCGGGGCGGACCAACTATTAGGATACATAAGACCTGTAGGGAAGCTAAGGACGTTAGGTTAAGTGCCTTATCATTAATTAGTATTATATGTAAAATGGAGTAGAGATAGATAGTGGATAAATTGTAAAATGAGCAGGTTAGGACACCCCAAGTTACAGTCTAGGTATTGGGGTGAATAGGTTAGGATAAATGAAAAAAAAAATGGGTGTGTGTACTTATGTACGCACGTGAGAAGTTATACTTCTTTGGCATCATTAAAAAACTGAATAGTACCATTAATAGTCATAAAATCTAAACTAAAAGAATCTTAGATTGATGAATAAGATTTATTGTAGAGAATTAGATATTAGAAATTAATAATAAATATTTAAAATTGACAATTAATAATTTAATTATATATATATATATATATATTATTCGTAAATGTTGATCGAAATTCATCAGTTTTCGCTTTTAATGAACTTTTACTAAAAAGACCAGTAAGAGTCGACTTTACCTAGGCCGAGTCGACTCTTACTGGACAATCTAATTTTCCTGTAACATATGCATCTGCACTAATGTTTCTTGTAATTTTAACAAAGCTTCACAAATCATTAAAGATAATGAAAGTGTGGTCCACGCTAGTAAAAGATATAGTATAGTGTACATTATAATAGGGCAAAAGTATTAATTAACTGAATACCACCCCATGAATATAATTGTATGTTCTAAAGTAAAAGGACGATCAATTAATTTAAATAAAACTATACATAATGTATACTAAATAAAATTGAAAAAAGTTAACTTCAAGAGATATTCAGAAATGTTCACAGAGGCGTAACGACTCTCTATCTCCATTATTTACTTACAGTCGCTTGTTAGAACAATCATGAGCCACTATAGAAACATTATAACCCTTGTTTACCACTTAACTAAAATGCTATAGGTTTTTCATGTACGAATTATTAATAAGATAAAATTATTTTAAAACCTTAAATTAAATTATTATTTTTAATTAGTACTCGTATTTGGATAGGTACTTACATTGCGATATAAAAATCGCGGTGAAATAAGTTTTAACAAGACCTTTTATATATTGAAGTGTATTAAACATAAAGGCTTTGTTTTCGAAGAGGAATTACTTGGAGGAAGATAGTTACGAGATCTCTTGGTACACAAACCTAGACCTCCCTGTCAACGACAAAGAAGTGCGAGGCGAGTCTAAAGTGATAGAACGCTAGAGCGTCACTGGCATTTATTTCATTTATATAATGGTAAATATATTGCAATCAAAGTATGACAAAGTGAACCCGCCAAGAAATCTTGTAGATACTACTCAACGGCTTACTTAATATATGACATACATGTGTAGTGTTTCCCAAATTTAAACCAGAACAGGTTTCTTACAGACATATGAAACATAAATTCAAGGACTTTTCAAGGACATTTTAAGGACTAAAACTGTTATTTCTCGTAATGCCTAAAGTTAAACACGCCAATAAAAAAAATTATAAACCATATAAAATTTTAAATAGATGGAAAATAACTTTTCACTAAATTTAATTAACATGAAGGACTATAAAAATAGTAATTAAACTTTGTTGTCACTTACTTCACTCTCCTTGATTTATTGGTTAGTGCAGTCATTCTAGATTCAGTATATATGGTAGTATGGATATAACAGTAAATTGAGCGCTAAGGTGGAGGGGAGATGAGCTACTAGTTATCGGCAGGCAATTTAATGCAAAACTGTAACTTTAAGTACTAAAAGTGTTGATAGGTAGTCAAATATCATAAAAGAATTATAACAAATGACAGTTTTAATTCAACTTACAAAAAAAAAGTGAATGCATATGAATTGAAATTTTTAAATATAGAAAATTAAAGAAAATAACATTGTATTTCATCAACAGTATGCAATGCATTTGCCAGAGAAGTTAACACTGTTTCTCTTATAGAGATCCAATCCCATGGGTGCAACTATATCTGAGCTGATGACGCAATAACCATATAAACAAGAGCAGCCGGGAATAGAGTAAACAGGAGACAACAGCTAAAGCTTGATCAAAGAGGATGCACTAGATATTTACCACCGCAGTGATTCTTAGATCATGGTCTTTACAACCACTCTTCAGAACCGTTTCAAAAATATTGAAACCTAGAAATTCCAGGACTTTTCAAGGCCCAGAGCAATTTAAAGATTTTTTCAGGCCTTGAACAGACACACATTAAATTCCAGGTCTTTCAAGGACTGTATGAACCCTGCCAGAAGCCATGACCTAACCAACGTACCCTTTCCAGTCCTTCATAGATAATAAAAAAAGAAATAAGCGGCTGATATCTTGTTAAGTATGCGAGTCTTATAGTTTCAAAATCTGCCTTCTCCATTAAAATATTAAAATGAATTAGTGATAGTAGGGATGGTTACAAAACAATGGTGCCACAACTCAGAAGCAGGGTTGACTTCACCGAAATGTTCTTCCAACAAGATGGGGAAACCTCATTCTGCTTTGTTGGTATGAAACTACCTTGACAGCATCGATTGGTCGCCAAGATCACCCGACCTCACACTCATGGATTTCATTTTTTGGGGCGTAATGAAGGATAAGGTTTTTAAGAGGAAGCCCCAAACAGATGACGAATTAAAAGAGTTCCTTTCACAAGCATTTCAGGACATTGATTATTAGCGGAATTTGTGTCTTGCTGTGGGTCACAGTGTTCTGCACAGGTTCCAGGAATGTTGGAAAGTTGAAAGACGACATTTCAAGCACTTATATGATTAAACAGTGTAAGAGAGTCAATACCTGTAAATATATACTATTTGTACTGTATACAATAGCCCCATGGCTTCTTTGGTGTTGACTGACAGCTCACAGCTGAGAGCTGGCGGCTTTAAGAAGTTACCAGACCAAATTATGTATCCCTACGCCAAACCATATGATCTAAAAAAAAACATGTGTTTAACAGCTGTCACTTCTGACGGTTAAAATTTAGTTATATACCTAAATGTTGACTGTCATAAGTCAGCTGTGAGCTGTCAGTCAGCACCAAAGAAGCCACGGGCCTACTGTACATACTTTTGTTCCATTGCCCAATGCCATATTTATACTGTATAACTACTTATGGGCCATCCTGTAGTTATAAATTTTGATTACGATTTAGTGCTAATCTAAACTAAGCGGTGACATGTAAATAAAAGCTTATAACGTACATGACATCACGCCAAAAATCTGCGCCAATTTGTTTTAGGAGACTATCATTAAAATTGTTTTATCATCAACAAAGCTCAGTGACTCGTCGCATATCCCTGGATACACGCGTACCACAGTTTGGGAAACCTTGCTTCAAAGAGTTACTGACCGACGTCATAGATGAAGCTGGTGTGCTTGCTGGGGCTGGAAGGGGCGGAACCACTGCTTTCCTCCCGCCGTACACCGGGGCGGACGTCAGGAAGGCCTTCTTCACCTTTGTCCACTTGGAAGCAGCGCGTCGAGAGATTGGAGGAGACGCGCCTGTGCTGCTAGGGGCAGACCGCCCCAGAGAGACCTGGAAACGCAAGCAAGGAAGAAAATCTCTCATACGCGATTACACGAGAGTGAATATGATGATTCATTGAAAACACTCGATTTTAGTCGTCTAGGGCGTCGGGACAATCGTCAACAGTAAAGGAGAAAAGGATTAGACACCAGACAATATTTTATCCATATATAGATTAAAAACTTTATTTTACAACTCAACTTAAAATTGGTTCAAATAATGCAATCATCAATTAAATAATATTTATAGAATACATTATTTAAATTTTAAATACCTTTTCTAGTTATAAGAAATCTCTTATGCATTGGATTTGGATGTTTAATGTATCATTTTTAATTCCTACACTTTAACGGTTTAAGTGATATTTTATTAATCTGGTTATAATCATGCATTATTTGCTAATACATTTAGTTAATACTATGTATATGACCGCTTCATGCAATACAATAAATGTCATGCGACAAGCTAAAGCTAATATTAAATTAATATAATCATTTCTTATGGAATTATTAACTAGCTCTCCATATAACTGGATGAAGATCAAATCAACGTCTGAACGTGCATGTTTCGTTACGTAAGGATTATACTCGAGTTTTTAAATGGAAGCTATAGCCATGCACTTAACTTAACACAAGATATTTAATTAATGAAAGAGTTGCTCAGGAGAGTGCAGTTACGTTAAGTGTATTACGTGTTCCAGCCAAGCAGGTTGCGAACAACGTCAAACACGGTTATTTAGTGCTTCATTTGTTTGTTTATGGTATGTAGAAGACTTCTTTGATATAGTCCATGTACCCGCATATTGCGAATACTAAAATGTCGTAGCATGTTTCTAAAGTTTATTTTGTAGATATAGTAAGCTTGTATTTGTATTGCATGTTATTGAAGTTGTCACCCCTAAATGCTTTAGTTCCATTTTAGTAAATTATATGTTTTCAAACAGTTCATATTCATTGTTTATGTTTTGCTTGAATTTTTAAGTTTTTAAGTTACGTTACGTGAATTCCTATTTCACACTGTTTCTTTAAGGTGGGATCACGATCAACCTAATGTTCATGTAACGTAAAGGAACAGTGTATGGGATCAGGATTCACATAACATATCGTAACAATTCGAGAAATACACATAAAATGAATTTAGAGTATTCAAGAACAAACTTCACTAAAATGAGATTGAAAAGAAGTTAAGATTGACAAAAGAAATTTACTGGATCTACAAAATAATGTAGAAAGAGGCCAAAAGGTTACACGGACAAATGAACTTTACTGAAAATAAGAAATCATCAGTCCACCAAATGTGCAAACAAATCAAGTACTAAATAAGTTTGTTGACGATGCTCATATCATGATTGGCTAGTATGAGCACACGGAACACTTCACTTAACGTAACGATGATTGAAAGTTCTTCCCTAGACAACTGTTATGTTAAGTGAATGTCAAGTCAACGTTAGGTTAGTATGTCACGATAACTTCAATTTAAAAACAAGAAGAAAAACCATTACTTTCTGTTAAGTTATTATTATAATTGTTTATAGGAGCGTCGATACATACAGGTCACTAAATCTTTTTTTTTTTAATAGTAACATCTCTGTGGGAAAACAATAGAGGTAATTAATACCTCTGCTAAAAAAAACGGTATATCATTAAAGATATACTAAAAGTGTTAAAACTAATCTCAATGCGGAATAGTATAATAAAAGTAGAAACTTTATAAGCGAGAACTCATATGGGATTTAAAAGATTCGAGTGGCGTACAAAACGAATCAATAATAATAATACGATCTTAAGCTCGTAAACACAGTGAGGTCATTAAAACATTAAAAACATAGAAATATCAAAATATGACGGGGAAGGAAGAAGAAGGAAGTTGGTACGTCCTCCATAAAAGCTTCTCCTTTAAGTCGCCTCTTACGACACTATTATAAACTCCGTTTCGTAGGGGAATCCATTAAGTTGATCGTGATCCCGGCATCACGTTAGGTAAACCTCAAAGCTGGAATTTTAAGTTTTTTATTGGATTTTTTAAACTTAGTGGAAATAAATGTGACATTGAGACGTTAACCAAGAACTTCATTTAATTTTAATCCTGAATATAGACGTACCTATTAATTATCTTATCATTACCGCCCAGCGACGGTCTGGCGTCAATATCTCGGCGCCACGCCAGGATAATATCAATTCCTATATTTGTTTAAGTTCATCTAAATATTTAATTACGGACCTCGCGCCCACTGTATTTGTTTAATGCGACCATAGTTCACTTAATCACGTGGGAATTGCGTCAAATTTAATTTTCCTAAGAATTTAGGCCTTTTATAAAAACCCAAAATTTTAGGGCGTTGCCATTCGACTCGAGTATCGACCTCAAGCCATGCGCTCATTCAGATGTTCACAAGGTCCACGTCTCTATGATCTACTACACATCAATAAGTGTGAGTACCATGAAATTATAACAATAGGTAATGGATCTTAATTTATAATAAGTTGAAACCTAAGAGTATCTTCCTTGGAACCTGAATAACATTCCTGATGTAATTAAACGTTGAGTGTTTCCCAATTAACTGTTGTCTCCCTCCAAGCTTCGGAGGTGGTCACAACACGGAGTAGTCCGGGTTGGATCTCAGGTCCCGGGGTTGGGGAGACAGCGGTACGTGACGTTCACTGATCGTGAAGGAGTTATCCTGAGGACAAGAAGCCTTCGGCACGAACAGTGAACGAGGATTGTTGACAGAGGTCCCCTTCTGGGTATGGGTCTAATTGGTTATAGGGTATGATCTAATCCTAACCCCCCTTCCCACCAACAACTACCCTGTCACCCTAGTTAGGCAAATTGCTAAAAGAATCCATAAAGCCCGGACGTCTGGTAATAGTAATATATCCTGTCAATAATTTTCTTCAAGAAACGCTTTACGCTACCAGACTAGAATACCCACCTCTGGGGGCGACCCAGGGGAGCTTTGACATAAATAAAATTAATTAATTGTTTTCTGTTTGTTTGAATCAATTGCGTGGTTACCCGGGCAGCGTTGGGTACTGCTAGTAGTTTTAAATAAGTTTCTCTGTAAATAAATTGTTCTTTATCGAAGACGGTTACGTCCCCCCCCCCTTCCCCCCCAAATGTACAACTTGAATCAAGTCTATTTTCGTACTGAGCTTCATGCTAGCGCGTTTTATTCCAGATTTTCTGCTGTGTGCGCATTGGCTAATCTGTACAATCATTCTTTATTTACATAACTATGGAAGCACTAATAATGCAGGCGTGTCAAACTCGTTTTGCCATAAGGGCCACATTGGACGTTTAAAATAACGATGGGGTCAAATTTCAGAAAGTTCAATATTGTCACCATCGTGAATTGAAAAATCTCAATTTTAAAATACCTAATAAAAAAAATTAAGATTACATAAAATTCTAAGACTTATCTTTCCTATTTTTTACCCAAAATTTGAAACTTTTTTTTTTTTTTTGCATCAAACGTGTGAATAGTTTCAGATCTCACGTTCAAATTAGATTACAAATGCGTATTGGTTAATTGGATCGCTTTGATGTTTGTTCGTTTTCATGAGCGAAAAAACACTTGTTTGCTGACAAATATTGTACATTATGGTGAGCGAATTTAACAATTTTAAGGAATCGAGCTTTGGTAAGTAATGAATAAAATTTGGTACACCAACCTCACTTTATAGATAATATCACCAAATAACAACCAATTTCCAAACGTCATAATCCCAACTGTTGTATTCCTACAACGTTTATAAAAATATGAATAGGGCCGTATTGTTTGTTGGTTCATAGAAAGGTCCTTAGGGCCGCACAGAAACACGAATCGGACCACATGCATCCCGCGGGACGCAAGTTTGACACGACTGCTCTAATGTGTACGATTGTACATCGCAAATAAAATATTTCTCTTTGCTTAAAAATAATAACTCAGTTCTTACTCGAGTGATATGGTGCGACAAATTGAAAAAATACGGCAAAAATGTGTCTATGCCAAACAAACCCATGACAGTAGGTTAACCCGCCTGGCAAGCCGCATGCTCTAACGTAAATCACGTAGTTAACTAGAATACCGATTACGGGGAGATCGAGGTTTGAAACTCGGTCGGGTGTAGTGAAGTTTTTTCTTCAAGTTGGTTTTATACTCCCTCCATGCAAACGCGGATGTACTTTCTATAAATATAACCTTTCCAACAAATATATTTAAAAAAATGTTTGTTCGTATGTTGTTTTCTCTTCTTTATCTTTGAAAATTTGCTTTAGGTATTTATCTAATTTGCTAATAAATTAAATATTCTATTCCACCCCCACATAATTGTTCGAGATGAGATACACATAGAAAGTTGAAGGCCTTTGACAAGTAAACCTTTAACTAGAAAGTCATGAGGCCTCAATTTATATAACAACCATCTCTGCAGAGATCCACTAGTGTTATGTGATATAGGGTAGCTTGAATAAAAAGTAACGTTTACATATCCACGGATGCTGACATTACTTTGACACCAGCAAGTTAGGAGAAGAGTAAACGTAAACATAAAAATGAGTACAAATAAATAAAGCAATGCCGTCACCCCGAAAGAGAAGATAACGAACGTCCTTTATGGCTGACGCGACAGAGGCTCTCATCCAAGTGTAAGCAAGGGTTGGCATGTTGTGATTTGATTGTGATGAGGCTGGCCGGCTCTCTAAAGCCAACACGTGATTTCATTGAGGGAGTGGGTGAGGGAGACAGACAAACAGACTCCACCTGTCGTTATATCTATCTCGCCTGATGGCCTACATCCAGGAACTATATTTATCCACCGGCTTCCCGCGCATGAATGCCTCGGCACTTTGCACCGGCAGGTCGGAGCTCCCAACAACTTGCACTAGACCCGCACTTTGATGTCCAGACCCACAATAACCCTCAAAAATAACAATACCTCACTGTTGACACGAAGATACGATTATAAGAGACGTAGATAAGAATAAGAATCACAGGATACGTAGGAGCTAATTGAGATGTGTATGTTGTGGGTTAAATGATACATATTTGTTATGGGCTGAACGGTACGTAAGATGATATGGCCTAAATGATACGTATATGTAGTGGGCTAAGTGAAACGTAATATTATATGGGCTAAATAATACTTAGATATGAGTTAGATGTAGGCTTACCATAATATTTTCCTCTCAAACCGGGACAATGTTAGTGTTTTTCTAGAATAAAATCATAAACCAGTACCCCAGCTTGAGTAAAAGAGCAAATTAGCTTGAACATATTTTTATGGGTTTCCCCCACTCCCATCCCTTTACAATTCAAATGATGCTTATAATGTAATTAGGGATACAAATTTCTGAAAATAATTATTATTATGATTATTATTATTATTATTATTATTATTGGTGTTATTATTATTATTATTATTGTTGTTTAATGGCCCATCGACACATCTAGGTCATTAGGGCCTTGAAATATATTAAAAACACAATAAAATCCCCATAGGGGAAATAGATAAAACATTCACCATCTGAGACACTCCATAGGAGTGCTCAAATGGCCTCTTGGTATAAATTAAGTGATACACCTGCTAAAAAAAAACCACAAGTGTATCACTCCAATAAAAAGACATAACAAACATATTAAAATATAACACGTTAAAAAGACAAAACATGTTAAAATGATAATACGTTAAAAAGACAAAACAACATGTTAAATTGTAATAAAACTGTTAAAAAGATCTCAATATGAGATAATATCCAAAAGAGCCACTTTATAAAAGTGACTCAAATGGCATTAAAAAGATCCGCCTGGCGTATAAAACGGAGTAAACAAATAACTCCATCCGCACTATCGCGTAATAAAAAACGTAAGTCACCTTTAAAATCAAGAGCCAGACGGATAGGGGCTAGTTTGCGACACTCCACCAAAATGTGATGCACACTAAGGGGAGTATCACAAAACTCACACACTGGAGGTGGATCCCCTCTTAGTAAAAAACTATGGGTCAATGAAGTATGCCCGACGCGGAGTCTCGTCACGATGACCTCCTCTCTTCTAGACTTTCGTATAGAAGAGGGCCATCGCGACACACCGTCCCTGATGGACCGCAGCTTGTTCTGAGCAGGGGTCGAGACCCACTGCTCGTGCCAGGTGCGTAAGACCCCACGCCGAACATAACCCTTTAGATCTAAAAACATGACACCCAGACTCGCCTCCGGAGGCAGGCGTGCTGCCTCCTTGGCCGCCTGGTCAGCCAGTTCATTTCCTGAAAGACCGGCGTGACCAGGAATCCAGCAAAAGGCGAGCCGGGTGTTTAGTGAATCAATTTTTAAAATTTGTTCGTGAATCATCTGCACGAGAGGATTCCACGAGTAGAGTGTGGACAATGCCAACAGAGCACTCATGGAATCCGTGCAGATGAGGACAGAACGGTGACTTCTTCGGTAAACAAAACACAAAGATTTAAAAATGGCATATAATTCAGCCGTAAAAACACTGGTTTCATTAGGTAAACCAAATTTAAAATTGGATCCTTCCACAACAAAAGCACATCCCACGGAGACTCCAGATTTAGAGCCATCAGTGTAGATGCGCTCAAATCCGTGAAAGCGAGTGGAGAGGAGCTCATTAAAGGTCCTCTCATATACAAAGTTTGGGGTGGTCGCTTTAGGGAACTTGGCAAGATCAAAATGGCATTTCGGAGGGCGTATCTTCCAGGGAGAAACTCGACCTGGTGATGTGGGGATAGCCTTTGGCAGGACTATCCCACACGTGTCGAAAACCGATAGCATCCGGATCCCAACCGGCCTTGTACTACGTCTTTTAGTTTCATACAAGACACGGTTAGGGGGGTGAAACACAGGGCGGTAAGCAACATTATTTGGCATGCAATGCAGTTTCGACACGTAAGATGCCAGGAGATAAGACCGCCGGTAAGAAAGAGGGGGCTCACCGGCGTCGGCACAGATGCTGACGACTGGACTGGTACGAAAAGCACCAGTAGCCAGTCGAATGCCAGCATGGTGGACGCTATCGAGCATCTTTAACGCCGAGGGTCTAGCGGAACCATATACAAAACTGCCGTAATCAAGTTTTGATCTCACCAAGGCTCTATAGAGGCGCATCAAGGTTTCCCTATCAGCACCCCAAGAGCGACCACTCACAACTTTAAGTAAATTCAAAGCTTTAACACACCTCGCTTTCAGGTCTTTGATGTGGGGGATCCAAGTTAGTTTAAAATCGAATAAAAGTCCCAGGAACCTTACGGTCTCGGAGACAGGTAAAACAACGTTGTTCATTAAAATATTGGGGGCTGGCTGTATTCCGCGTAATCTATGGAAGTGGACGACAGTCGTCTTGGCCGCAGAGAAACGAAAACCATTACGAGCTGCCCACAACCATAGATTGTTTACAGCGAGTTGTATCTGTCGTTCAGCCCTGTGGAGACTTGATGAACTGCAATAAATTGCGTAGTCATCCACAAAAAGGCATGAACGAACAGGTAAGCGCACGTTGTCTACAATGCTATTTATCGCAATAGCGAACAACGTGCAGCTCAAAGGACTTCCCTGGGGCACCCCATTTTCTTGAATAAAATCATCGGATAAGATGTTGTTTAACCTTACCCGGAAGTGTCTATCTGACATAAAATTAGATATAAAAATAGGGAGGTTCCCACGGAACCCCCAATTAAACAGGGTTTTTAAAATGCCGTAACGCCATGTGGTATCGTACGCCTTCTCCAAATCAAAGAAAACAGCCAAAAGATGTTGTTTATGGAGAAAGGCATCACGAACAGCAGTCTCAAGACGGACGAGATGATCAACCGTGGATCGGTTACGGCGAAAACCACATTGAATATTGGATAGCAGATTGCGGGATTCTAAACACCATATAAGTCGTTTATTTATCATTTTTTCTAATATTTTGCATACACAGCTAGTTAAGGCTATCGGTCTATAACTAGTTGGCTCTAATTTATCCTTGCCACTTTTATATATTGGGATAACGGTTGCTTGCCTCCACAGTGTTGGGAATTGGCGAGATTCCCAAACACAATTGTAGAGGTCTAAGAGGAACGCCCGTCCAGCAGGGGACAGTTGGCGCAACATTTCATAATGGATATCATCCGGGCCAGAAGTTGAATTGCCCGCATGGGACAGGGTATAAGTAAGTTCCTCTTTAGTAAAGGGGGAGTTATAATCCTCCCCCCGACTTTGGCCAAAATCAATAGTAAGGCGCTCGATGCTGCGCTTATACACCGCGAACTCGTTAGAGTAGCTCGCAGTGCTAGAAATAGAGGCGAACATCGAGCCCAATATATTGGCGACCTCCACAGGGGAGGAGACAAGTGAACCGTTTGACATAAGTGCGGGTATGTTATAAATGTTATTTTTGCTACTATGTACTTTACGAATGTGATCCCAAACCTTGGTTGTGGGAGTGGAAATAGTAAGGGTAGAAATAAACTGTCTCCAAGACTCTCTTCTGCTTTCTCGAATGATACGGCGAGCTCTAGCACGTTGAATCCGGAATGACTCCAGATTCTCCGAAGTAGGACGTCGATGAAAGAGACGTAGGGCCCTTCGACGGTTAGAAATAGCCAGCCGGCACTCCTCGTTCCACCAGGGAACAGGACGGTGGCGCGGGTTTGGCGAGGATTTAGGGATGGATGCCCTCGCCGCCGCTATGACCGTCGAAGTAAATTGCCCAGCCTTAACATCGACGTCAGGATGATGGGGTTCGTCGAATACGGCGAGCTCGCGGAATTTATCCCAGTTAGCACGTTTGAGAACCCATTGGGGGAACTTTGCTTTACTGGGAGGATCTTTAACTTGTGAAAGCAGAATGGGAAAGTGATCGCTGCCACATAGGTCCGAGTGAACCTCCCAACGGAAGTGAGCAGCAATCCCGGGGCTACATAGGGCTAAGTCGATGGCAGAGGATTCACCATTAAAGGTGGAGAAATGTGTCTGGGTCCCGGTGTTCATTAACACCAGGTTTCCCGAGACAAGAATATCCTCTACCATCCTCCCACGGGTGTCTGTAAAATTAGACCCCCACACCAGGTTATGCGCGTTAAAGTCCCCCAAGATGATATAGGGGGCGGGAAGTTGTATAAAGAGGGCCTCTAGAGTCCTCTTGGAAACACGTTCACCTGGTGGGAGGTAAATGCAGCATACGGTTACCTCCATAGGAAGGGAGGCTCTGACAGCAATCACTTGGAGATCAGAGACAATATTTATAAACTTATGATATATGTTGCTACGAGCAAATATAGCTACACCTCCGCTAGCCCGATCAAAGAGTGGCTTGTCGGTACGATATACATCGTACCCACGAAGCATCGGGTTGTCAGTTGGGCGGAAGTGGGTTTCCTGCAAACACAAGATGGGAGGATGCAGGGAAGAAATTAGTAGTTTAATTTCCTCTGCACGAGCATAGAAACCCCTACAATTCCATTGTAGTAGCGACATTATTTATTAATATATAATTTAATTAAATATCCTCACAATCCATAACGCTATCCTTTAAAAATAAAAATTTATTGAGGACTTTTTTAGATCCTCTTGCTTTTCCCAATCTCTCTTGGACCTCCCGCTTCAGGAGAGGCTTTGGTTTGTCCTGTAGAGACTGGGACGGGGGATCCTTACGCGAAGGCTTTGTTAAAGCCTTCGACGCTTTTTTTAAAGTTATTTTTTCGGCGGTCCCTCGCTGGTCCTTCCCCAAGGCACCAGTGGGACTCGCCTTTGCGACCTCGCCTGTATCACCACTCATCCCGACCTCCGGCGTTCCTGAGGCGGGGTTGAGCGGCTCGACAACGGTCGCAGATGGTTTAGGACCCCGAGGAGGACTCGGGGGTGTTCCTCGAGTGGGGGTCAGCGGGGTTCCTCGAGGAGGACTCGGAGGGGGTCCACGAGGAGGGTTTGGAGGGGTTGGGGGTGTTCCCCGAGGAGGCCTCCTCGGGGTAAAGGTGGTGGAGGCGACTTCGGCGGGGGTGTCGCCCCATGTACTAATTTTGGCAGCACCATAGATGGTGCTGGCTGTCTTTTAGTGTCTCGAGTAGAGACGATTGGCACAGGTCGTGTAGGCGTTTTGGCGATATTAACTGCGCAATGACAGTTGGGGCAATTTATGTTCTGGCTTACAATTTGACTATAAGATGTCTGAAATACCGGAGCTTGACTGGATACATATTCCTTGCGGGCCTGGGCATAAGGGATCTTCTTTTCACATTGGATCTCCAGGACTTTTTTCTCCACCTTCCATTTCGGACAGGTCCGAGACCAAGCAGAATGCGGACCCTTGCAGTTGATGCAGCACTTAGGAGACTCACACGGTGTATCGTGAGCCTCCTGTCCGCAATCCGCACAGGTTGGCCTTCCACGGCATCTCAGCTTCGTATGCCCAAATTCCTGGCACTGAAAACAGCGCCGAGGGTTAGGGACATACGGCCGGACCCTGAGCACGTGGAAGCCTGCTCGAACCTCCTTTGGGAGGATGGGAGTCGCAAATGTGAGGATATATGTATCGGTCTTTTTCTCTTGTCCGTTCTTTTTGTTAATGATCCGGTAGACCTCGGTGACATGCTGGGGGGAAAGCTCCTCACAGATATCCTCAACGCTTACACAGTCGAGGTCATAGCAAGTGACCACTCCCCTGCAAACATTGAGGAACCTGTGGGGCTCTACCTTCACCTTTATATCCGCCATATTACTTACCGGTATTTCGGAGATCGCCATAATATTTGAGGATTGAGTGTCGGTCATAGTCTGAATCATAATGGTGCCATCACGCAGTTTCCTTATTAAGACGTCAGATTTTGCTGCTCCATTTATCACTCTTTCGAGGATAAATGGGCTGACACGTTTTAGATCTTCACTTTCATTCACTCGAGACATCACCAGGAAGCGGGGCTGGGGCCTCACCACTTCCTGGCTTTTTATCAAAATAGGGCTGGACGGCCTTACCCGTTTCCGCCTCTTATCATTAATACGGCCCTGTGAGGGGCCGGGCAGTAAGATGCCATCATAACTTGGCAGTACGGTGCCAGCGGACAGTAAGGTGTCAGCTGTGACAATGGACTCAGTCATGAGTGGGAGGACAACCTGCAATAGTACTCGGATCGTAGACCCAGGTTGATCCCAGTTGGTTCTACCACATAGGGCCCTGTTAACTCTTCCGACGAGAGGCTCCATACGACGCTAGACATGACAACCTTCATATGGAGCATCGCCGGAAGAGAGGTCACCGCAGCAAGTGTATGCAGGAAAGTGCCAATTTTACGTCCGGAACCCTCATGAACGCAACCGGTCTTTTCTCAAGGTAGGGTACCCGGTTGTCATCCCTAAGGCCCTTCTACCAAGATATTACAACCGGCGCACTTTCACTCAGGAGCTCAAAGCGGTGGTATCCAATATTAACCCGAGAAGAGCCGTGTTAGATGCCAAGGTCGTCAACAAAGGGGCCAAAGGTCTCTGTGCAGGATTTAACGGCAGGGGAAGGGAAGAAAGAAGGAAGGAAGAAGTAAGGAAAGAGAAGGTGGAAGAAGGAAAATAGAAAGAGAAGGAAAAGAAAAGGAAAGTGAAAGGAAAGATGTAGGATAGGGTTGTCCTGCACGAGGTACATCCTGCACAGATGCCTCCCCTTTTAGTAGCCTCTTACGACAAGCAGGGGTTACTGCGGGACTATTCTAAACCCCGTCCCGCAGGGGGGATTATTGGTGTTTAGAGACCCATCGACACACTGAGGTGATTAGGGCCTTAACATAATATCAATACATAGTAAAAGCTCCATGGGAGATAGTCAAAATATTCACCTGTTTCTATAGAAAGCTGAAGACACAATGTAAAAATAAAATATAAAAGAAACATATCTAAATATGAGAATGATACCCATTTGGGACACTCCATAGGGGTACTCATATGGGCTCAGTGTAAATATTTAGTGAAACACCTGCTAAAAAAAATGCAGGTGTATCACGCCAATAAAAAGAAAAAACAAACATATTAAAACAACATATTAGTTTTAAAAAAGCAAGACTAACATGTTAAAAGTGTACTAAAATGGTTAAAAAGACAAAACAACACATTAAAGTATATTAATATGTTAAAAAAGATCTCAATATGAGATAAATCCATTTGAGTGACTCAAATGGCACTAAAAAGATTCTACTGGCGTATAAAATGGAGTAAACAAATAACTCCATCAGCGCTGTCGCGTAATAAAAAACGAATGACACCTTTAAAATCAAGGGCCAGGCGAATAAGGAGATACTTGCGTAACTCCACCAAAATGTGGTGCACACTAAGGGGAGCATCGCAAAGTTCACACACTGGAGGTGGATCCCCTCTTAGTAAAAAACCGTGGGTTAGAAATGTATGCCCGACGCGGAGTCTCGTCACGATAACCTCCTCTCTTCTAGACTTTCGTATAGAAGAGAGCCACAGCGACACACCGTCCCTGATGGACCGCAGCTTGTTCTGAGAAGGGCTCGAGACCCACTGCTCGTGCCAGGTGCGTAGACCCCACGACGAAAACAACCCTTTAGATCTAAAAACATGTCACCCAGATTCGCCTACGAAGGCAGGCGTGCTGCCTCCTTGGCTGCCTGGTCCGCCAGTTCATTTCCTGGAAGACCGGCGTGACCAGGAATCCAGCAAAAGGCGAGCCGGGTGCTTAATGAATCAATTTTTAAAATTTGTTCATGTATCATTGTCACGAGGCGATTCCAGGAGTAGAGAGTGGACAATGCCAACAGAGCATTCATGGAATCCGTGCAGATGAGGACAGAACGGTGACTACTTCGGTATACAAAACCCAGAGATTTAAAAATGGCATATAATTCAGCCGTAAAAATACTGGTTTCTTCATGTAAACCAAATTTGAAATTGGATACTTCCACAACAAAAGCACATACGGCGAGCTCGTGGAATCTATCCCAGTTAGCACGTTTAAGAACCCATTGGGGGAACCGTGCTGTACTGGGGGGATCTTGAATTTGTGAAAGCAGAATGGGAAAGTGATCGCTGCCACATAGGTCCGAGTGAACCTCCCAAAGGAAGTGAGCAGCAATCCCGGGGCTACATAGGGCTAAGTCGATGGCAGAGGATACACCATTAAAGGTGGAGAAGTGTGTCTGGGTCCCGGTGTTCAATAACACCAGGTTTCCCGAGACGAGAATATCCTCTACCATCCTCCCGCGGGTGTCTGTAAAAT
>JBCFYV010003742.1:0-26151 GCA_039000515.1 Timema cristinae
ATTTTTCAAACGGACACTATGTCATGTCCTACCACACGCTGTTTTCTGGAACGGGTATCCATTTCATGAACGAGGGTAGCGACATCACACGAGAAGCCTTCCCTGAGTGTTTAATGTAATTTAAATTATTTTATAGATTAACTTTGTTGGGAATTTGGATTTGTTAATAGTGGTTTAATTTATCAAACCAACATTTTCATCTATGCCCGGGAATCGAACGCGGGACCCCTGGCTCAACAGACTTTAAATATAATTGTTCGAAACATACGCGTTAACAAAGGTTAAACCCACATTTTCAGCTGTGCTTTTAACGCCAGAGTTGTTGATACGACAAAATACCCGCTCGTCTCCAGTCGCTAATGACAGGAGAAAGTGACTGGTTTCTGCCTCTCTCTCTCTAGCAAAATATATTATTGCTTGGGTTTAAACTGAACAGCTGTAGCGAGGAAGTCAAATAAGCTTTCTATTTACAAGTATAGTCGATACTCACTTAAGAGTTGATCTAGTAGCTCAAGTTCGGTCAAAACATCGGCATGAGGGATGGCTGCCGTGACGTCGGTGACCCCTAGCGGCGCCTGCACACCATCCCGGATCTCCGGGGCTAGCCGCTCGAGCTCGGCCGACACGTCGTCGTCCATCTTTTGGGCTGACGGCGGCGATGGTGCAATGTCCCAAAAATCTGAAATTAAATAAATACATATTAATTACTATCACAGGGGCAAAAAACTACACACCAATCATGCTCAAATTTAAAGCCGGAAATTACCCGCCGTGCAAATCCCTTCCTCTGTGAAAAGCCCCAACAGATCTGGATTATCGGCAGGCCCCAGGGTTGCAAATGTCGATGGCGTGTCTTCTAAAAAAAAAGAAAAAAAGTAAACGCCTCTGTACACCAAAGACGTGATATGTAAAAGAGTTACCCAATAAACATACCTGAATTAAAACTCATCTTGATGTTTATGCAATGAAATCACAAATTATATTGAACGATTGTAAAGATCTCGAGGTCTATTTATAGTCGTTTGCTTTGTTACACAACCACGAAAAAACAGGGATGTTTACAAACCCTCACGAAGTCCTCGTCAAGGCTATTGGGAGGCAATCAACATATCCAAGGTGACTGGAGGGCTATAGAACGGTTTTTGTATGAAGGAATATCCGTGTTTTAAACCCTCTCGATAATCGATCACCAATCATCAATTTTCGAAAATCGATTCGGGGGGAGGGGGGACACTAATATCCGTGTTTTAAACCCTCTCGATCACCAATTATCCATTCTCAAAAATCGATTCGGGGGGACACGTACTATCCCTTCATACAGAAAATGGTCTATACTCAGATATCACCCTTCATACACAAATACGGACTATATGTTAACGATGTTTACAAATTCCTCAAATGTTAGCAATAACAACGCGTCACTAATATAGCCTGAGGGCTGTGGCGAGGGGTCCCGCACACTACTACTGCTGTAACTAACCATAGACAAAAAAATAGTACCAATAAAATAACACTAAATCCATTATTATTGTTATTATTATTATTATTATTATTATTATTATTATTATTATCATTAGCACCGCGTCTTACTACCCGTTCGGGTTATACGCACTTACACTAATGTGTAATGGTAGGGTGATTGTGAGATTAAATGGAGGACCTACAGATTAACGTGGAATCCGAACCACGGTGGAGGCCTGGCACTCCCCACATTCACAAGATGTCTTGTCAGAGGTGAAGGAAGGGTTTGGTAATCAGATAAATCTGTGCCGGGACCGAGGATTGAACCCCGAACCCCCAGCACAGAAGTCTGTAACCTTACCCCTAGACCACCAGGTCAACAACATAATAAAATGTAACCAATGTAGGAAGCAAAAAAATGTGTCTGTATTTTATAAAAGGCCTTCCCTATGAAAATTGGACTGTACACAAGCAGGAAAAAGTCTCCCACGTGGTCTCGACTTATTAAGTGCGTGGTATACAAGATCAGGGAGGTTGCAATGTGGTTCAGCTGTGAGTGTGACTCGATGAGTGATGATGACTCCAAGATTATTGGTTTGTGCAGGGACGGGCCTGTGACCTTCTTGCTGGGAGCGAGATCACGTCTCTTACTTGCTATTTATTTGTCTCACCCGAACAGTTTGACCGCATCTAATTTAGCGACGATAGTCTGTTTGCAACAGATCGTAGTTGGGGAGTCCCCAGAACGTATTGTGCATAGTTCCAACTTGACGCAGAATATTACTCCACTACACCAGCGCAATCAAATACCGACAGTGACATTACATCGTTGAGAGATATCTATTCTCTAATTTATCTAGAAAGCAAGGTGTCGGTCTATTGTGTTGGGGTCCGGGGTTAAATCCTTGGTCCTGGCACAGATTATCTGATTGCCAAACCCTTCTTTCACCTCTGACAAGACTTGTATTAATAACAACTTCTGAATGTGTGGAATGCCAGGCCTCCACCATGGTTCGGATCCCACGTTATAATGCAGGTCCTCGATTTCATCTCACAATCACCCTACCAGTATATATTAGCGTAAGTGCGTACAACCCGAACGGGTAGTAAGACGCGGTGATGTTGATAATAATAATAATAATAATCTAGAAAGCAAGGTTTTTAAATTGGACAGCTCCCATAACTTTTAATAGTAACACACACGTTTTAAGTTTTTTTAGATAGATCAACAGGAATTTCAACTAACAACCTCAATGTGTTCGACTGTTAAACGAAGATAAGCATTTTGTTTATATCATTCAATTTAAATGTGATTTGAACGGTACTATAGTAACATTATCCGATTCCTTAGCACAATGGGTAGCGTGTCAGTCTTACTGAGCTAAGGGTTCAGGGTTCGATTCCTGGCTTGGTCGAAAAGGGTATTATTGTTTAAATGAGGGTTTAGGCTTTCACATTGATGACTATGTTGTACCTGCCCTAGTCTTTAGTTGGATTATAAGGCATATGAAGCTGACAGACTTAGCAAGCTGATAGTGGAAAATATATGGCTTGGATAAAACAAAATGACCCAGGCCACAGACTGTACACAGTAATGGATGTTAAGTACATACAGTACAGTAGCATTACTTCTTCGCCTCATTCTGCTATTTATTTGTTTCATCTATACTAATATTATAAAGAGGAAAGATTTGATTTTTGTTTTTAATAGATAAACTCAAAAACTATAGGACCGATTTTAAAAATTCTTTCACCAATATAAAGCTACATTATCAGCGAGTAACATAGGCTATGTTTTATTTTGAAAATTTAATTTATTCCTCATAAAAATGTCGATAGTATATTATATAGTCGTTGGAAAAAAAAGTTGTTGAAGGGAAAGTGGGGTTGGTGAAGGGGGGGGGGGGGTGAGGAAAGAGGAATGAGATGAAAATAAGATGGAGTATAAAAAGAGGGAGGGGGCTATACAGTAATGGTAGGACTGTATTATTTTATTTTTTTTAAGTAAAAAAAAGTTTTGTTTTTATATTGACATGATGGATGATTTGAAGCTTTGTTTTACATGATTCTTTACAATATTTTTTTACGGGGAAGGGGGCTAGTAAGCTATATTTTTTAAATACATTTTTTTTCATCTGAGCCATTTAATTTGTTTTACAACTATTAAAATTTGATTTTTTAAATTATTAACATAGGTTGTCAAATGTCATCAGCTAAATAATATTACGCAAAATATTTTAAATTTTACTAATGGGATTTATTGGATTTACATCTATCTCAGTTATAGTATGTTCGACCTTTACTTGAGAGACAGGCCGCCACCGTGGTTTGGATTCCACGTTAAACTGTAGGTCCTTCATTTCATCTCACAATCACCCTACCATTATACATTAGCGTAAGTGCGTATAACCCGAACGGGTAGTAAGACGCGGTGCTAATAATAATAATACTTGAGAGATGAGTGCTTGATACTCAATCGGATGAGTTACCTCACTTGATTCCAATTTCTCCACACAGCTATTTACCATCCTCGCCCAGGTCGATTTCCCACCAACTTAGCCCTTAATTTGTTATTTTATGGATTTAATATAATATTGCACGTTTGGGCTACATAATTAGCAGTACTAATGTACCGTTGTCCAGGGACCCCGTAATGTACTAATAGTACATCCTTTCCGTGGAGGCTCTTTCCATGTCCCGATGAGATGATTTGATGGTGATAGTAGTATGAGGGTGTGGAACCAGTGGAACACTTTAACCTAATCAACCAACCCTGGTGACCTTTGGGGTTATCCCCTTTCGGGAAAAAACCCATGGTACCAGCCGGGCATCGAACATGGGACCCCTAAGCTCGTAGCCAGGTGCACTGACCATTAATTTGTTACAACACTGGCGTTATTAAAAACCAATAAAAAACAACCCATACTAATTATATTTCCATTTAACCTCCCCTATCCTAAGTATCCAAAAATGGGAGCCTCCTTATCTCATTAACCGGAACATCTTCAAAACCCCGCCTCGCGAACACGATATTAAATTTCTCTGCTACACGCCTTTTATTAATTTCGTTATCGTCTTTTAGAGTCGGGCCGCGGCATTAGCGTCCGCTGTGCCAGTTTATTGGTTTCTGGTAGGATAAGGGGGTGTAGCGGGCATTGTTCGAGACGCCGAGCGTTGCTAGGAGATCTTCTATACACAGCCAACCGTCTGGAACAGAATTGATCAACATCTAGTTTACATGTCTGAGCGGGCCTCGGGGTTCACAGTTTGAGAGTGTGTAATTAACTAATGGTACTGTTTTGGGCCTCTCTTATTTATCTGAAAGTCATGGAGGAAGTATATTTTTCTTTAAAGACCTGTATGTAGATTTTACTTTTAACACTTCATTCTGGCTGATCAAGCAAATTTGAACGATTTTATTTTCAGTACAAGATTTTAAATTTAAGTTATATCTTTGTTATTAATACCGCTCTAGTTAATTATAAGTTATTTTACTTAGTTTCAAGCCCATAAGGCATTTTCAGAAGTAAGTTAAAATATCCTACGTTTTAAACCTTTCTTTGTTTAAAAACTTCTTTTGTTCCACTTAAAAATGTCGTAATGAGTTGGCTACCTTTCACCCAATATCCGTCACAACATCAGACTGCCAAGAACTCTCCTATTGGTTGGTTTTAACGCTAAAGACAAGGGGTCCAAGAAGCAAGGGGTAGGTCATATATAAGTGGGTAGAGCAGCTTCTGCGTAGCTAGCGCGTGCTCTGACTCCGTGTCACTGGTTAAACGAGTAAGAATTATGTTACTTTAATGTTTAATCTAAAATATTGAAGGTGTAATTAATTAAATAAAATGGGTGACCTGGTGGTCTAGGGTCAAAGTGTCAGATCTCTGTGCTGGGGTCCGGGCTCAATCCTTGGTCCTGGCACAGATTTATCTGATTACCAAACCCTTCCTTCACCTCTGACAAGACGTTTATTAATCACAATTTGTGAATGTGGGGAATGTAAGGCCTCCAGGTGGTTCGGATTCCACGTTAAACTGTAGGTCCTCTATTTCATCTCACAATCACCCTACCATTACACATTAGCGTAAATGCGTATAAACCGAACGGGTAGTAAGACGCGGTGCTAATAAAAATAATAATAATAAAATACATCCTAACCAAAAAAATTGATAAATATTTACTAATTTATATATTATATATAAGGGACTAACTAATTAGTAAATCCTACAGTGGGCTAGGCATATCATTGGATCATCACATAGCTGTGTGATATAAAGTGCGCAATAAGACAACAGGTATCGCAACCCTGGGGCGTGTGAACGTAAAAACGGTATCGTCGCATGAGAAGTACGCAATCCTCCTCGTTCTGATTTTTTAATTATTATTTTTTAGCACCATGTCTTATTGCCCGTTCGAGTTATACGTCTATGTACTAATTACACTAATGTGTTAGAGATTAGGAAAGTTTAATTTAGAGGAAGTGCACTCGCATTTTCGTGGAAGTATAGTAGAAAACCATTTAGTGAAAACGAGCCTCAATGCACCCGATTGGGATCAAACCCCGATCTTACAGGTGTGTGATTGAGTCATGCAGCATGGGAAGGTGTTTTTTTTAAATGCAGCAAAATACAGTTTTTGTTCACAGTTGGTGGAGGGGATAGTTTTAAAACCCTCCCATCTGTATATTTTTATTTGGATATCGATTTTTTTTTTTATTCCTTGACTGAGAAACGATCACTGTTTTATTTTATGTTTTTATTTTTGTGAATTCTGATCAGTTTTTAGATTTACTAAGGAAATTAAATAAAAAGTATGTTTGAATAAAATAATAATCTGGTAACACTTTCAAAAAGGTCGCGTCTCACTTTTAGTAAAATGAGGGATGTATTGTGTGAACAAACGCTTAAGATAGTGGACGTTGGTAAATATAAACTCTTACCCAAAATGTTTTTAATAATTAACCGTCAACATCCACCCACTTTGGTGGTTGCGTTATCTAACGTGCTACTCTCGCAGTAGACTTGACTATCGATGACGGGGAGATAGAGGTTCGAATCTCGATCGGATGTACTAAGGTTTTTTTCCCCAAAATTATTTTCCATTCTCCTTCTACGCAAATACGGGTACACATCTTATAAATATAACCTTCCTAATCCCTAAACCCATTATTGAAATTAATATATAAGCGTATAGCCCGACCGGGTAGTAAGACGCAGTGCTAAATAAATAAATATATATATATATTATATACTACTATAAATCCACATGGCTAACTCACTCACTGACATTAATGTTTACCCACATACAGATGAGATAGAAACTTGAAATTTGGCAAACTTATAGCTTTTAGCCTGTAACCGTCGAAAAAGTTAAAGAATTTAATTTTCAACCTCCGAAAAAAATTCAAAATTGTGGAGCAACTTTAAAGTCGGTGCGGACCTTTCTTTGGAGGTCTCTTGTGGCTAAACGGTAAAACCTATCAAAAAACGACTCTGGAGTTGTATTAGTGTACATCCACTTGCAAAGAAGACCCACCGGGGGTTTGGGGGCGGAGCCACCAACGAGCAAAGCGAGTATATACATACATAGTGTTGACATCTTTATTTCTGGTAGTGTTTATTTGGACAAATCGTGTAGTTTGTAGGTATATGTGTTAGATTGTTAGACCATCCTTAGAAATAGTGTCGGTGTTTATTTGTTTTTTTAGATGCGGGCCATGGGTTCGATGACCTCTCGTGAATCCCAAGTCTCATCACGAGCTGTTTCCATGTTTATTACCTAGAGTTTAGGTGTTATCCTTATAAGGGTTAGACCAGCCGGCCCTACCTAGGTGTTCTCGCCTTCATTAGCCATTACGTTAATTGGCATTGCGGGTGTCTCCCGGCTCGTGTTTATTACCTTCACACTGACGGAGGAACGGTGGCGCTTCAACAGACCGGAACATTCGTTACTTGTTTACAGTCACTATCGCGCCGTCTTGGGGTTCGGCCAGACTGACGAGTGCGTGATTAGCAGATAGCTCTCGATAGTTGTTGACAAGGAGGAAAAGGTTCGAATCTTGGCTCAGTGAACTGAGGGTGGTTTTTGGAAAGTGATTTATTGTTGAGGTTTTCTCATCCTCTCTCCACGCTAATGGTGATTCCTATTTGTAAAGGCCTACTTTGATTATAATGTTGAAATATTTTAATACATATATAGGTATGGTTTATGATCTGGCCAATTAAATTAGGCCGTTAGTAGCAAGTGTGCCAAACCTATCGATAGCAATAAAAATGTCAAAATGAGAAGTTGTCTAGCACTCAATGAACCAACATACAATAATATTGCCTAGCGCCTGTAAACTAGACTGTACCAGCTCGAGCACTCACTCCAGTCTGGCCACCTCTCATTACAACCAATGTATTCTATTTTATATTTTAGTAGCTCGCTCGCGCCGTCTGGCCACCTCTCATTACAACCAATGTGTTTTATTTTATATTTTAGTCGCTCGCTCCAGTCTGGCCACCTCTCATTACAACCAATGTGTTCTATTTTATATTTTAGTCGCTCGCTCCAGTCTGGCCACCTCTCATTACAACTAATGTGTTCTATTTTATATTTTAGTCTCTCGCTCCAGTCTGGCCACTCTCATTACAATCAATGTGTTCTATTTTATATTTTAGTCTCTCACTCCAGTCTGGCCACCTCTCATTACAACCAATGTGTTCTATTTTATATTTTATTAGCTCACTCGCGCCGTCTGGCCACCTCTCATTACAACCAATGTGTTCTATTTTATATTTTAGTCGCTCGCTCGCCCAGTCTGGCCGTCCCTTGGACCTAGTAGAGTAGGATTGGGTTAGGAACGACATTTTGGCATTCATTATTGATAATGATGTACTATCATTGTGTTATTGTATAGGTACACTAGATACAACCTTGTTAATTCGAACTATTTGGGACCTAAGCGCGTTCTGTTTGGCGGACACTCGGATTGAGCGGGAGAATACAGTGATGCAGTAATTTCACGAATTTTAAATTACAGTTGAATTAGTTAGTCTTATAACTTTGAGCTTGTTTATAAAATATACTTCATTTACCTTAATTTTTGTTACCTGTTTTCCGAAAAAAGTGTGTTCAGGTTTTCCAGAATTTCGGACTACCGGGGCTCGATGTTTTTACATAGGGTTTTGACTTAATTCTTTGTTTGTGTTTCTAGTCACTAAAGTCATTTTTTTTTTACTTTTTACGGTTGGGAAATAAGTATTTTTGCCAGAGACACCTATTTTCGAACCGTTGGTAAATTATTTTCCCTATCATTGTGTACTTGGTGACTGTTGCTCTAGGGGTAAAGTGTCGGACTTCTGTGTTGGGGTCCGGGGTTCACTCCTCGGTCCCAACACAGATTTATCTGATTACCAAACCCTTCCTTCACCTCTGACAAGACATCTAGTGAATGTGTGGAATGCCAGGCCTCCACCGTGGTTCGGATCCCACGTTAAACTGTAGGTCCTCCTCTCACAATCACCCTACCATTACACATTAGTGCAAGTGCGTACAACCCGAACTGGTAGTAAGATGCGATGCTAATAATAATAATAATAATAATAATAATAATAATAATAATGAGTACTTGGGTAAGTAATACATCTCGAACCAGGAGTAGTGTAGTATGTAATCTACTTTGGAAAACAGTGGAATCGAGGACCGCAGTGAAACAATTTTACTACATTTTTAAAAATAAATAACTTCAAAATTTAAAAATAATTATAGCTAAGTGATTTTTTTTTATCAAACTGATCTCAATTTCACTGATTTTTCCTATTACCACATCTTACGACTTGTTCAGGTTATTTGCATACATGATCATTACTCTAATGGATTAGGGATGAGGAAGGAATTTTTTAGAGGTAATACACCCGCATTTGCATAGAGAAAGAGGGGTAAACCGTCTAGGGAAAATCACCCTCAGTAGGCTGGATTGGAATTCGAGCCTCGATCTTCCAGTCATCATCAGGCCAATCTAACACGAGAATGACGTCTCAGACCATTTGGCCACTGGAGCTGGCAATCTCACCGCTGTAGTATTAAGAATGCAGAAAACCACACTATGGTAGGTTAATGGTTAGAGCGTAGTCTAGTATCTTATATCCCGGTTATTCGGGTGTGCCTGTGGTTGTGTTATTTGCAACAGATCCACCCTCACCAGCTTATAGAGATGCCTGTCAGGGCTGTGGGTATTTCAACGAACATTTGACGCAACGAAACAAAGTTTCAGAGTTGGGGGTTCCCTCTATACATAGGTCTTACATTATAAGCGTTTATTATCAGCACCGCGTCTTACTACCCGTTCGGGTTATACGCACTTACTCTAATGTGTGATGGTAGGGTGATTGTGAGATGAAATGGAGGACCTACAGTTAAACGTGGGATCCGAACCACGGCGGAGGCCTGGCATTCCACACATTCACTAAATTATATGTGATCTAAGAACCAAATGTTTGCAGTTTTATAGCAATTTTTTTTTGTGGGGAGGGGACTGGATAAATAAAATATTACTTCATTATAAACGTTTGGTTTAGTTTTCTACATAATAGTAATCTCAAGAATTCTTGAATATTTGTCATGCACATAATATAATTAGATCTATTATATTTGTTAGTTTCGGTTATAGCCGCACCTTACTATCTTATCCTTTTAATTTGACACTTGGAAATGGGAATCGAACCCGGGACTTAAAGAAAAAGGACCTGGGTTATAATATAGTGCCTAGGTGTCATTTTTTTTTTCAACTTAAAAGAATATTATATCTTATTTGATAGGCAAAAAATAAAACTTTCGACAGAAGTGAATAACTCATACGAAGAAACTCTTCTCGCATGCCATCCCCAGCTTAGAAGAACTGTGTGTGTGTGTGCGTGTGTATGTGTGTGTGTGTGTGAGAGAGAGAGAGAGAGAGAGAGAGAGAGAGAGAGAGAGAGAGAGAGAGAGAGCAAAGTGTTTGCCAGTCATACAGTACGTCCATGTGCATTACATAGCAGGCAGCCTAGACAGTCTTGCTTGGCGCCTTTCAACAACGAGACGTATTCATACGCTCTTGGCGGTGTACCGTACACTTGATCCGTCTCCTCTCATACGGCTTTATGACAGTACAGTCTAGTGAGAGGGTACTAGGGTACTTAGCGTGTGTGAGCCTTTCATTCCCGGCGTCGGGACTACTTACTACTCGACGGGTGGGTACGAAAGCAATCGTAGGCTTATCTTATGCTGTGTGAATACGAGCTCTATTTTACCACCTCTCCAAGTGTAAATGGCCCGAGGATGTTCTCGTTTCTGGAGAAAAAACACTTTTACTTTACTGGGTGAAAAAAAAGGTGAAGCTTATAACCCAAACGGTTAGTAGTAGGACGCGGTACTGATAAAAAAAAAGCACGAAACATGGGAACTATAAAATTGTTAGCAAATATTTAAGTCGACTCTAGAATTATTTTAACCATCCATACTAATAAAATGAAGAGTTTATGTGACTGCCTTGAGCGTTGCGTGATATTTATTGCATTTAGAGATATATTTTAAAATTAATAGCCCCCATGCACGAACATATGCACCTAAAAGTTGGAATTTTAATTTTTTGACTAGATTTTTTTTTAATTATGAAAACTTGGTAGGAAGAAATAAAATGAATGTTTTTTTCTTTTCTGTCTGTCTGTTTATGATATACTGAAATTAAAATCCAAACAAATAATTGAAATAAGAGATGAAACATTTTCGGTAAAAAAAATTTTTTTTTAGATAATTTCATCTTCGAGGTTGCATTCGTCAAGGCTTTGATTCTAATTTTTTTTAGCACCGGGTTTTAATACCTGTTGGGACTGTACGCTTATTTATTAATTACGCTAAGGTTTTTAGGGATTAGAGAGGTTATATTTATAGGAAATTTACCTGCATTTGCGTGTATGGAGAGCGGAAAACCACCTTCAGTACATCCGACCGAGATTTGAACCTTGATCCCCTCTTCATCGGTAGTCTAGCCTACTGTGAGAGTAGCGCGTTAGACCATGCGGGTCTGATTCTAATATCTGGTCTACAGCAGGTCTGACGTCAGTCGCTTTCAACAACTGAACGCTTTAGTAGATTCCTGAGTGTAAGAAGAAAAGTGAAATCGGTGTTAAGGCTGTATTGTAACTCATTTGAGAATATTTTTATGGTGTTAACTTCCCTAGGAAAAATTAAACTAAAGTGTAAACTTAAAAATGAGTGATAAAACTATTACTCTCACTACATTTAAATAGTACAGCATTTTTTTAATAGGAAAAAAAAATGAAAATGCTCCCAAAACGGAAATCTTCCTAAATAAAGGTTAACTTAAAATAAAACTTTTCCTTTATCATATCACTAAATAGAGATTCATGTAAAGGAATATATAATGTTCCAGATGATGCACAATGGATTACAGCATGTGCACTTTTGTATCAAACCCTAATCAAATGTTTATTACACCATGAACAAAATAATTCCTCTGTTGTATCATACAATTTAAAACAGACAAAAAAACAAAATTTAAAAAAAATACTTATTAAATGTTATAAACAGTTTTAAAAATCTAATTTTAATTTTAAAGAAACAGTAGATAACAAGAATAAAACTCATTATCTTTGTTTCTAAATAAAAGTTCCTAGATATGTTTGTTCTTAAGATGTCCTTTTCAAGTCCTGACGACTTGACATCTCTCCTTTCAATATTAATCGCTTGGTTAACTTTGGTGACCTCATTTACTCGAAGAAATGTTTCTTAATCTGCAGTACTGGCTTCTTTTTATGAGTACTCATGTACTGTATTTGAATAAATACAGGCAGTGAAGTTTTGTGATGGTAATTGTGATGTAACTCTCTGGGTTGTTAATCGCCATGACAGCGTTTCTCTATGATGACGCAAACAACCATGAAATGTAAATAAACACTTTTTTTAATCTTATGATTGAACCAGGGAAAGAGAGGGGGGGGGATACTTATGTCTTTAATTATTGGGACATTTATGGCTTAACAGCTTTTACAAATTGGAATAATACGGCACCCAAACTTAATTAACCAGCGTGAATGGCTGGATTTGTTTCTTATTAGTCAAAATGATATGTTTTTCTTTCAAGTTTAACAGTTTATTTTAGCAATTGGCGTTGTACTTTCGTAAAGTGACTGATTTCATATATTGTATCCCTTATCTTAGGCAAAATAAATTATATTGCACCTTTTGTTGTGTTCTACGTCCTAATACCCGTCCGGGGAGGATAGTGCAAACTTTTACGGATAGAGGGCGCCATTTGTTCAGCAGCCTTCGGCCGTTAATCTCATTTTTCTAGACTGAAGCCTCTATTTATTCATTCAAGTAGCTCCTCATTTGTCCCCACGAGGCTTAGTTGATCCCACTGCTTCACAGAAAATCTGAAGATATGTTTTAGTACTCCAGGTATGACCACCCTGAGGGTTGCGTAAGTTCTAGGGAGTTGACTAAGAGCTTGCTTTACGTGACATTTAAAGGACCTAATTGGTGACCTGGTGGTCTAGGGGTAAGGTGTCTGACTTCTGTTCTGGGATCCGGGGCTCAATCCTCGGTACCGGCACAGATTTATCTGATTTCCAAACCCTTCCTTCACCTCTGACAAGACATCTTGTGAATGTGGGGAATGCCAGGCCTCCACCGTGGTTCGGATTCCACGTTAAACTGTAGGTCCTTCATTTCATCTCATAATCACCCTACCATTACACATTAGCGTAAGTGCGTATAAACCGAACGGGTGCTAAGACGCGGTGCTAATAATGATAGTAATAATAAAAGACATAATGCTCAAATATAATCAAAACTAAAACTACTGATAGTTAATAGCAGGAAAAAAGGTTTGTAGCAATGTAGTAGAAAAATAGCCTTTTTATTATCTTTTCCTGACATTGATGCAAATTTATAATTTATTATTCTATGTATCAGTGGTGATACTTTACATTTTGTTTTGAAACTGTCTTGTAGACTGGTCACCCACTATATCTTGCTTCTTATGGCGAGGTCTCTAAGAAAAGGTTCGCTCACTGTGGGACGTGCACCCACGGAGATAAATCAACTACACTGGTAAACTGTGTTTTAATATTGCTACGATGGAGTCTGGAAGTTTTATTTTTGTCTTATCGTTATTTAAAATTGCAACGGTTGACATTCATGCTGTAGCCTGTGGTATGTGACAAGAAAACCAAGGGGTTTAGTTGTTATTTGATTGGTGTTTTAGAATACCTGTTGAATCTGTAACTAATTTTTTTCTTTGTTTGACGACGCCTAACACAGCTTCGCTTGGAGTTGGTTAGTGTAATTGGCAACAGTTTAATTTGTTGGTCCATTCATCATTGCTCTAAGTACAGTCGCACGGGTTAAGAAGTGCTAAATTAATGGTTTAATATCTAGCCTAGAATCTAAATAGGGTAAAATATATATTTTAGGAATATCAATATGGTCGATGTATTGGCTGCACCGGTGGGAAAGTGAACCAAGGTGGTCAGTCTACTCTTGTCTCGTTTGCATTTTCCTGAATGGTTTCCCACTCTCTCTCCACACCAAAACGAGTATGCTACCTATTAAATCCCCGTGGCATTTGTGTAAATCTTCTAATTGAACCTATGGGCAGTAAGATGAGGAAGAAGGAGGGGAAAATACAAGCACATAGGCCTACCTTATTGATACTTTCTCTCAAATTACTAACTTTGGTTGGGCTCCTAAGTACAGTAGCCCCAAGGCTTCTTTGGTGCTGACTGACAGCTGCTAAACACATATTTTTTGCAGATCATCTGGTTCGGAGTAGGGATACGTAATTTGGTCTGGTAACTTTTTTATTCTGGCAGCTGTTGGCTGTGAGCTGTCAAGTCAGCACCAAAGAAGCCATGAGGCTACTGTAGGCAGCCCTAAATTAAATTTGAGAAGAAAGAGTGGAAAACCTTTTAAATAAAACCACCCTCAGTACACCAGACCTGGGTTCAAACCTCGATCTCCCCTTCATGTCATCGGCAGTTTTAATTTTTGCGAAAGTGACGTCTTAGACAATACTGCCAATGAAGCGGGTCACATTAAATTAAAATCTTAATTGTGTCTAGGAAAGCACATTGAATTAAAATCAGTGTGGCCAAAATAATGTCAATGATATTTGTGCACTAAAGCTCATTAAACTAAAATAAGAGTGCCAAGACAATTCTAAAAATCTGTGTGCGCTTTGAAAAGGAGTGTTAAAATAAGTTATTTATAGACTATGGCAGTTTCTCACAATGGTCAAAATGTTCACTCTGTGGTTTCTATGTTCTTTCTTTCCTTCTCTTTTGTACGCTGGGGTTACGAGTTGTGAGAATTTATTACCATGTCCAGCGATATGTTGTACCAACTATCCTGTCACAGTTCAACATTTGGTAACACGGATTGCGTTGGTAGCACTGATGGTAATTTGACAGATTTACTGCTGTTTTTGTTTTCAGAGGTGCGGTCCCTTGTTTTTTGTGCTACTTTTTTTTAAGTTATTTGAATATAAGCGTGTTTTTTCTCTCTCTGATATTTAAAATAAATGTTACGTTAATGTTATTATTAGCACCGCGTCTTACTACCCGTTCGGGTTATACGCACTTACGCTAATGTGTAATGGTAGGGTGATTGTGAGATGAAATGGAAGGACCTACAGTTTAACGTGAATCCGAACCACGGTGGAGGCCTGGCATTCCCCACATTCACAAGATGTCTTGTCAGAGGTGAAGGAAGGGTTTGGTAATCAGATAAATCTGTACTGGGACCAGGATTGAACCCCGGCCGCCAGCACAGAATCTGACACCTTACCTCTAGACCACCAGGTCACCGACTGTTACGTTAATAGTTTAATGATTAACAACTAACTTCATTTCATTAAGAAATCACAAGAAGTGTATTAATCACAACTTGTGAATGTAGGGAATGCCAGGCCTCCACCGTAGTTCGGATTCCAAGTTAAACTGTAAGTCCTCCATTTCATCTAGCAATCACCCTACCATTACACATTAGCGTAAGTGTGTATAACCCGAACGGGTAGTAAGACGTGGTGCTAATAATAATAATATTAAGAAATCACAAGAACGATTATTTATAAATTTTAATATTTCAATATGAATATTTCAGTATACCAACGTGTTTTACTAATTTTGACAATGAAGGCCTTGAATGAGAATGAACATTCCAACATAACATCAACATCACTGGCGTACTTAGACACTTCAATTAGAGGGGGCCTTTTGGATTGCCTCTTTCCCTTTCTCTATCCTATAATTTGTAATATTATATAAATTATACATCAACTCTTAAATCTCTAAATAAAACCCCAAATATATATCCAAAAGATTTCTGACCTGTCATTTAAAAATAACCTTCCTGCGATGTCTTTTACAGCTTTACTTTCCCTCCGAAGGAAGTTGTGCTTCGGATTTTTATCATTCTAAGAAAAATCCATCGACCCTAGCTGGTCTTAACCCACGAACATTGGGTCGGGAGGCGAGCATTTTACCTGAAGACCGTCGAGGTCGTCAACTAACAATGTAGTTAGTATGAGTATAATTCACTAACTAAACTACCCGCGCTTCACACGGGATGTTTTCTAATGCGAAATATTTATCTATATTATCCTATCTATGAACCTTTCAAAGTTGGTCCAATGAAATTCCGATAGCAGAAGCCGAAAAAAAAGGCTAAAAATTGTGATTTCTTAGCCATCATCTTGAAACACAATCTTAGAAAAAAAAAATCTCCTAATATTATTTCCTCCGACCCCAGTTTTAAATAGATTAAAAAAACAAAATCCAATCAAAAATTTAAAATTCCAGCTTTTAGATGAACATTTTTTGTGCACAAGATCTATTTTAAAAAGTAAATTTAAACCTCCGCGTGGGGTAGATATCGCGCAATGCTCATGACAAACACACTCTTCATTTTAGTAATATAGAAGAAAATTGTGCAACTGGGACGCTATTACCAATTAATTTAACACAGGAAATATAAATTATGTAAATCGCCGCTTGTTTGTATGGTTAACGGAGGTTGCGAAATTTGGCCTTGACTACGACTTGGTTTTTTTTTTATCTTTTGTTCTTGTTTCTTTACAGCATCGTACGCATGATCGCAAATATTTAATTCTATACTTATTAGTTGCTCTACGTCAATGATGGTGTACGCGGATACATCTTGGGGTTTGGGGCTATGTAAAATGTACATTTATATATATAAATGTATCTGTGGACACTAATGTATCAGGGGCAGATTTAGGGTTAGCCATAAGAAACCAGGACGTAAGGATATTTCAACTGGAATCGCCATATTTTCTCTCTCTCTCTCTCTCTCTCTCTCTCCTAGATGCAGATTATAGAATATGTATACTTGCATTATGCACCAACAATTTTGAGGGTATAAAGTGAAAGATACATTATATCTAGGAGTACACGAACGAAAAAGGGTTGAATACCACTTCCTCGAAACACCACCTGGGTCGTTGCACCTAGGACTTCTTGAATCTGTGGGGTTGTTTTAGTACATTTCCTTTAATTAGAGTAAAAGACTCGATATGGCTTGGCTACCAAATAATACCCGCATTGGTGGGCACTTACACCAAACCGCCAATATCGTTTAAAAAAAGATCTATTTGAGATATTTAACATGCATTTTCTAAACCTGCTGATTATATCAGCACACGAGAATTTCTATGAGTGGGAGCCAAAGGTCCGACCAATTTTGTCGGGAAAGGTACTTTCACATACCTTCCGGGGTTATTTTACACGGCACAATCAACATGGTACTAACAGCATCACTTCCCCTCCGAAGGGAGTTCTATGGATTTTCATCACTCGTGGAAAACCCGTCAACCCCAACTGGGTTTAAACCCATGAACATTGGGTCCTGAGACGAGCACTTTACTCAAAGACCGTGTGCAGTGTTGTATTGTAAACCTAATCAAAAATATATTACACCATTAGCTAAAACATCGCTATGTCTGCTGCGGAGTTCGAAACAAGTTTTGGTGCTTTTGAAAGGTATTTTTTTGTAAAACATTTAGTGAAAAAAACTGTTTGCGAAAAGTTGCCTTGCTGAGGACCAAACCGAGGACCGCACACTCCCATGAACATGTCTGGTTGTGATTGAGGGTTGGAGTGGGTCAGTAATAATTATTGCAAGGCTCTCTCTCTCTCTCTCACTCTCTCTCTCTCTCTCTCTCTCTCTCAGCAAATAACTTGATTACTTCAAGTAGCTTCAGTAATTATCGTCGCCGCTTGCTCTGTGAGTGGGATGGCCTTGTCACCAATCACACGCTTCGTTAGCTTTCACACGTCAGTGCGGGTAAAAAAAAGTCCACGTCGCAAGATTTCCACAAATAGCTCGTGATTATACTAACTATAGGACGAAAAATCCAAAAATAACAATTTCAAGGTTCATCGTGAGATCAAACGAAAGATTTTTGTAAAAATCTACAGCTTTATTTAGAAACCTCACACCCTTTTTATAAAATTATAAATACATCTTTATAACACGTCACTAAAGCGTTCATTCACTTATTGACTAAAATTTTTGAAAATTTGTTGCCTTTGACATTATGATAAACCTTTAAGTAAACACTTTTAGTTATAAAAACATAGATTAAAAATTTAATTTGTAGAGCCTGAAAAATGTGTTTCTAAAGAATATAAAATGGCGGCCTCCACTCCGAATGATTTTGAATTTATAAAATTGTTGGGCACATCATATGCTTATAAACTTAAATGAAAAAAATAATAAAATTGGTTATAACTTTTGAAATCGTGGTTGAAAGGAATCTTTTCACGGGTTAAAAGTGTGTCGTTTATCATTAAAATAAATTCAAGATTCCCGACTATCCGACATTTACGGTTAACCAATCATTGATGCCATCAAGAAATACAATTTTACATTTATGTTTGTAAATAATATAAATATGTTCAATGTATTAAGACATTTCAAATGTTTCTTTGTTTGCAAATTAACAGAGGAATAAATTAATAAAATTTACTAAATGGGAGGACTGATAGAAATACAACATACCTTTAGCAAATGTAATTGCCTGCACGGAGACTATAATGTAAAATAGTTATATCAATTACCGACTAGTCGCTACCCGGCCATAAAACCGTGCGCACATGGTTCCATTCCATCCTCCCTTCCTTATATCTAAAGGCAAGAGGGACATAAAACTTCTACTCACGTTTTACGAGCGCCGCGCCGTCTAAAAAAATGTTACGTTTATGAGCTCCAAGACTCCCGATACTGGTATATACACAAGAGCTCGCACTGTTTCCAGGGTGTAGAGAACATTTCCTTTCACTCTCCGAGCTAGTGGGGGGGTACAAATGTCGGGCCAACCTTTACATTATTGTAATTAACTTATTAATGATAAAAAAATTAAGTATGATTTATGAACATAACGGGTCTACAAAGGCTCGCATTCATTTGTTTCTTTACTACTTTTTTTTAGCACCATGTCTTTGCCCGTTAGGGTTATACGCCTATGTACTAATTACACTGTGTCAGGGATGAGGATGGCTGACTTTAGAGGAATTGCACCCACATTTGCGTAGCGTGAGAGTGGAAACCTGTTCATGAAAACCGTCTTCAGTGCAACCGACAGAGGTCGAACACCGATCTCCCTGTTATCAACAGTATAGTCTATTGTGAAAGTAGCGTGTTAGACCGTGCGCGCCACCGAAGTTAGTTTGATGTTTCTGGTGTTAACCCCCT
The DNA here is from genome assembly GCA_039000515.1 of Timema cristinae. Classification (NCBI taxonomy): domain Eukaryota; kingdom Metazoa; phylum Arthropoda; class Insecta; order Phasmatodea; family Timematidae; genus Timema; species Timema cristinae. The sequence goes on from JBCFYV010003742.1 coordinate 19,219, forward strand.
CAGGAGAAACTAATCTTTAAACGTTGACATTTGGGATATCTATATCTCGATTATATTATTTCCATTTAATCGGTTGAAATTATTTTACAGAAATAACCAATTAAAAATTTTTCCGTCTCTCATCTCAAGATGTAGTAGTCCTCAGCGTGAGTTATCCGACTAAATGACGCTGTCTTTTGTTTAATCTCTCTACACTCTGGTTCAATGCTCACTCCTACGCGGAGGCAGGAGACGCGGTTCACTGGACGTGAATACTCCTCTCTCTCTCTTAAATATACGTCTTCTTTATTGTTACTAAATAAGTTGCTCTTGTGGGTGGGCCCAGTAGGGTTTGAATGGACGACCCACACTTAGAACGTTTATTTGTCGCAGCAATTTTAAACTGTGATTTCATCGTTTGCAAGTTAATGGCGGCCATGTTGTATGAATATCACATTAGTATGAACGATCAGATCGTTTTGAATATTACTACGTTTAGGACTTTTGTATTTTAAGGTGGGGATGCGTGGAATGCAAGAAAAGGTCGATGTTTTTGCAGTTTTATAGCAAGCTTTTTTTTTATTAAATCGAATATGGCTCCAGTAGAAACATAGAGTTTAATTTTCTTCACGTGGTGATATCAAAAGTTATTGAATATCTGTCAAGGGTGTCCTGAAATTTAATGACGTCTTGTTCTCTTGGTTAAAAAAAAGTTTTTCATTTAATGCCGCCCGCTATGCTCATGACACATATTCAACAACTGTTGATATCACCATGTGTAGAAAACTAAACTCGTTTATACGGTAGCAATATTTTATTTATTTTGGTAAAAAAAAAAACGTTTCCTTATAAAAACTGCAAAAACTCTGTTCTTAACTCGCTTACCTTACACCCCCACCAACAGTAATTATCGACAACTTCTTGATAAACACGATACAAACATATTAAATGTGTTCATAAAAAGTCAATCCTAAAATAATTCTATATGGTAGGGTGGGGCTATTTGGATCAAGGGGCTATTTGAATCAAAATAAGGATTCAAGCTACTGCGCAGTTATTCTGCACATATTTTTTATATCTAGTTCTTCTAATTTACTGAATGATCTACTGGCTGTAAACTGGTATGAAAAAATTATAATTTTTAAACGTGTAAAACAATTTTTTCAGCTATTTAAAAGATCAATAGAAGTGAGATTGACATACTTTTCCTTGTGATGTAAATCATGGTCTTTGCGTTGTAAAGTCTTACCCTCTTTTATAATTGTTGATTTCGAAGCAATTTTTTTTAAACCTATAGCTTATTCTTCTGGGCTCATCAGCAAGAAGTTTGAGCGTATTCTATTGGAAAACAATAGTTATTTTATATTGAAAAATAGTTTGCTTCCGGGGCTATTTGAATCATTATTTTCTTGCGTTTTTATTTATTTTTAGAATATACCATTAATTATTTATCGCTGTTTGACACTCCGTAGAGTGAGCTTATAGGCTGTCAAATTATCGTCGTTGTTGGATTTGAAAATACAATTTTTTGAATTCAATCTTAAAAACAAACTAAACATATTAACTACTACACATTATTTCTAACTGGTACTCAAAGCTTGAATAATAGCGCTGGTTTATTATCTGTCTCGTATAAAATACTTAGATGTACTATAGTTATAAGTTGTAGATTGGACAGCCCTGTTAAACACTCACCTAACTGGCTAACCCTATAACTGTAATCTTCAAGAGAGGGGTGGGGGGTAAAAGGGTTTCAGAATTTTGCCGAGCCACCTCAGACAGTTAAGTTAAATTTTAGTTGATGGAACGGTATGTCTTTGTATGGTTTAGTGACTATAATATCGATAATATTTTTGACAATGAAGAAGAAGCAGCAAATGCACCATGTGGTTTTTGTAAAGTTACTTATCTTGACAAAAATTCAAGTGGAAATGGAGATTGTATTAGGTGTTAAACCTGCAAATTGTGGTTTCATGACGTATGTGTCGGGGCCTTTAGAAAAAAAAAACAGTTTAAGTGTGGAAAATGCATATAAACATTTTGTTTGCATCTAGTAGTCGACACCTTCAATAATAAAAAAAATTAAAATGGCTATACTCGTGGTAAAATATAAAAATAAATATGTGATTCAAATAACCCCATTCCTGATCCAAATAGCCCCACGTTTTTATTAAAATGTTATTTCCACTTGATAATGTTCTTTATTAATTATAACCTATTTAGATTTTTTTTTTCAAAAAAACTATTACTAGGTATGGTTCATAAGATATGAATAAAGATATAAATACCTGTTAAAAAAGTTTTCAAACATATTATAGGTAAAAACTTAAATTAAAGTTGAAATGACCCAAATAGCCCCACCCTACCATAATTGGTTTTTTTGTGGGGTTTCTTTTTGTTCCGCGTTTTAATTACCCATCTGAGCCAATTCGCATATTTACATTAATGGGGTTGAGTTTTAGAAGGGGTGTATATGCATTTGCTTAGAGGAAAAAGAGAAACCATTGAGAAAAGAAACAAAACCTTTGTACACCCATCCGAGATACATATCTCCCCGTCGTTGACAAGATACTGACGCCTTAGTTCAAGTATCCACCGATGCGGCTTGGATCTATGTTTTTACTTTAAAATTATATTAGTTTCTAATATTCCTTGATTAAGTGAAATTCTAAAAATAATTGGTATAGATTGCATGTTTTCCGTATAATTTGACTTCCTTCCCACCTTTTGACTTTTCAACCATTTTGTCTCAACCGTCAAATTAATATTTTTTTTCCCAAAAAATTTCTTCTACATTAAACAGATAACCCGCTTCGGCGGCCACATGGTCTAAGGCGCCACTCTCGCAATAGACTAGACTGCCGATGACAGGAATATTGGGGTTCGATTCCTAATCGTGTGTACTGAGGGGGGGATGGGTGTTCCTAATTGATTTTACGCTCTCTCTCCACGCAAATGCAAGTACTATACTTCTTCTAAATTCAATCTTCCTAATCCCTAACACATTCCTGTGATTAGTGCATAGCCGTATCATAACCCGAACGAACTACTAAGAAAAAATAACTTGAACAACAATTTTTATGTACTCTCGTCATAAAAAAACATCAGTTCCACTTGAAAAATAATCAAACAAGATGATGATACCATCATTTTGTGACCTCATCGATAAATTATTATTATTAATACTATCATTATTATTAGCACCACGTCTTACTACCCGTTCGGGCTATACGCACAAGCGGGTCTCATCGTTAAAGAATGAGGCTATCTTATGCCGAATAAAATAATATTTTTGATGAAAATAATTATTTAATAAATATACAATTATTAAGTATTGATTTTGTTCAGATGGAGTGTAAATTGATAAATTAGCTACTAAGTATATTTTTTTTTGTCTTATTGTTGTGAATTGTTGTCAGCCTCTTGTGAAGAAAGCGTGTTGGCGTAGAAGTAGTTCATTGCCGCTCAGTAGATTGCGCTAGTGTGGCCCGGGTGCTGTATTGGGTTCACACGGCTGCCACTGGGTCAGTGACCCCCTCCCCTTCTTCGGTTCAATACAACCAACCACCTCTTCTGCACCTTTTTAACCTCCCCTCACACCCCCTAGAGGTTAGCTTTACCTAAATGTTACAAATGCGACACGCGAGTCTCGCTACCTTATGATTTATTGAACTTTTCTTTTCTCTCTCTTGCAGATACTACTTGGTCGATCTAGCAAGTTAGTTTTATTTTTAGCACCGCGTCTTACTAGCCTTTCGGATTATACACTCACGCTAACAATTTAGTTCATGAGCTTTTCAAATCTACAATAAGAGTTGCCGAAAAAAATATTTTTTTTTTTGAATGGTATCATATTTTTCATGAAATGCGCATTATTCTTTAGCATGAAATAAAATAAGCAATAAATTATTAAAGGTTTTTCTGTTGTATGAAATTTAATAAAGCGTCTATGTTAGTTTTTTTTGCCTTTGGCTCGGAAATTACGTTTACAAAAATAAAAATAAAAAAATAACCAAATCTGATATGATTTTTTTCTGAAAATTAGAGGGATTATGTAGAATAGTTTAACTCAGTACACATAAAAGTCTAACCGAACAGGAAGCGGGTCTGATTTCATCCCCTTCCTAGCCCCCCACACATATAATTTTGGGGAATCATCTCATGTTGTTGAACGAAGGTGCCCAACATAGATTTGTTTTATAACTGGAGTAAATATTCAGTTTAACTACGTAACTCAAGCTAGCCTGCCACATTCTCGATTTTTTTTTTGTTCGATCGCTTGTGTTTTATGTGGGCTCATATGTGCCCGAACATGAACATTTGTGTAACTTGGCTTTTTATTTAACATTTCATGTGGTGGGCCAACTTAGCTAAAGCTAGCCCGCCACATTAAATGTTCTTCTAAAAGTCTAATTTTGGATGAGCACAAACGAATGGTGCAAACATAATTTTGTTAGATTGATTTTTTCTAAATGTGGTGGGCCAGCTTGAACTCAATTTTTCTACAGGTAAAGCTCATATTGGCTCATCACATTAAATGTTCTCTAGAATGCCTAATTTTAGAGCACAAATGTTCATGTTCGGGTAAATATCAGCACAAACGGAGCACAATGGAGTGACGTAAATAGAATCTTGTTATGTTGTGATTTTCAATATGTGGTGGACTAGCTTGAGCTAAAATTGGCCCGCCACATCGAATGTTATCTAAAAAGGCCCAATTTCACAGCCCATATGTTCTTATTCGGGCACATATGAGCACGAATGGAGCACAAACGATCGAAAAAAAAAAAAATCGGCAATGTGGTGGGCTAACTTGAGTTACGTGTTGAACTACCTTATCGCCACGACTGTAGAATTCTTTCTGAGCTTGTAGGTTGACAGGTGTATATTTACATTCCTTTATTTAAGCAGTCTACCTCTCTCCCACTACCTCGTGATATACCTGAACATTATCCCATCTTATCTGAAGAGGTGGACCATAACCTCCCTTTCACTGAACAAATAACCCTTATCGTGACATGACAAGTTTTCTTCACCTCCTGCTGGCCGACTACCTATACAGATTGTCCATTCATAGATCTTTTAAATATTGTTCTGTGACCCCAAGTTGATCCCTTTTACCTTACTGTGAAAACTGTAGTACTCAAAACCTCTATTTCAATAGTAAGGTCTATAAATACTTCTTGCCAGTTTTTGTTACTATTTTGTAAGGTGCTCTTTTCACACACACCCTCAAAAAAGTGCACCAAATTTGGTGGAATGGTTTTACAGATACCATTTTGTCAAAGTTGTTCTCCAGCACACCTTTATGATCCTTTTTATAGAAAGGTGTACGCTCCAGAATAAATTCGTTCGCATGAATTTTTTCTTGTTGAAGTTGTTGGAATTTTAAGACTGGATTTATCTGTAAGATGAATGTTTTCAATTATATATATTAGATCTACTGAGTCATAAATAAAGTATTTATTAATATTTTTAGAAAGTGAAATTTTGACGTATGATGACTAGTTATTGACGCCCATAGAGGTACATAATATCAGAGACAATTTTAATCAGATAAAAAAAGTTCTTAATTTTCATCTACAAAAGATTATTTCAGTGAGTATGTATATATATATATATATATAATATAATGAGATTGAAATGTCTGAAACTTTTGTAGTCAAATTGAGAACCAAGAGCTAAATTTTCACAGCATATCTCGTAAAATATGGCTCCAACAAGAATTATTTGTTTGAAAAATCAACGAATAAATTCAGGGAATTTATCCTCCAAAGAAAATGTCTAATTGTAGTCTCAACAAAGTGGCAAATATTGGTTCCCAACCCTTGCTATCTTCCCAATATGTGGCCTACGATACCTTTAAACCAGCTCAGAAAACCTCCAGCTGACTTTTGAGTCTAAATTCCGGTAGGGAACTTAGAATTTCAGACAACATACGATTGTTTTGGAATTCAATATACTCACGAATTCTTAAGTGTTTCAATAATCTAGATTTTATGTTATCATATAGAGAAAGTATTGTAAACTTGGATCTCTTTCCTTTTGAGTGTGTGTATGTAAGTGAGCTAAGTATGTGTCTAACTGTGCAGCCAAAACTGTTTAATGGGTTTCATTAAAACCTGATGTTTAGATGTGAAATATGGTCATGTCTCGAGGCAAAATTGCGATTTAAATTTTTACTTTAAAATTAAGGGTAGACCTAATTAAAAGATAACTGATTTATTTTAGTTTTGTATTTAATGAGTCAAGCTAATTTCGTTTTAGCTTGAGGAAGAAGTGTTTACCCTTATACTTTTTTTTTTTAGAAAAAATTAATTTTAAAGGGTAGTTAACTGATTTTTGATCATTTTGTCCCAAGCTAAATTTAAAAAACTTTTGATGAAATATATACGATTTTATGATACAACATTTTTTGCCTTGGGAAGCGAAAACATATCAAACCCGCAGAATGGGGAAGTTAAAACAAGTGTTAAGCTGACATGTTTGAATTTAAGAAAATCAGCTTAAAAATACCTTGACTTTTTTTCCAAAAGGGTTTACTGGGGCATATAAGTGCTTTGTGTGCCCAAGAGCCACCTGTATTCCCCTCCATGGAATCGCGGGTAGCATGGTAGGCTCTTGCAGAGACTAGACTATCGATAAAGAGGAGATCTAAGTTCGAATCTCAGTTGGGTTTTATTGAGGGTGGTTTTTCCAAAAAGGTTTTCCACTTCCCCCCGCAAAGGCGGGTAAACTACCCATATATTAACCCTTTATCCCTAAGATCATTAGCGTAATTAGTACATAAGCATATAAACCCTAACGGGTAGTAAGACACGGTGTTGGAAAAAAAAAAGAGGAAGCTATAAACTTTTTTTTTGCAGTTAAGTTGACAAAATGTCTACACCATTAATATGTATTTTTTTATTTTGGGGAGAAACTATTTAAAAGTGACCGCTATAAACAAATTTT
>JBCFYV010003743.1:0-17500 GCA_039000515.1 Timema cristinae
GAAGATACAAACCGGGGGGGCATGTGCCCCCCAAAGGCGAATTTTTCCAACGATCAATCTCAAATCGAGCGCCGGAATGGCCCGAAGAATTTTAGTGAAGACATCACCTCACAACCATTATTAGTTCAAGAGCTGGGTCCAAGGGGGCAAAAGCCCCCCCGAAATAAATTCGTCGAAACTACTCAAATGACAAAGTGTTACCAATCAGAGGATTTACCGTGAAGAAAAAACCTCTCCGTGTTTATTAGAAGCTGAGATAATCAAATAATATCCTGGGGGGGCATGAACCCCCCTCAGAAAAAATCGGTCCGGAGCTAACGTTAGAGGATCACCCCCACGTAATTATGGCACAAACCGATCTCCCGTATCTCCTTTCTTTAGGTCAGGCGAGGGCAAAACGTGTTTAACATCTTTTACACCGCCCCCCTTGGTCACAGCAACTCCGCCCAGAGGGGGGGTCGGAGGGGTCGGGCACCCCAGATTAGCAAAGAGCAAGGTCCAACTTGGGAGATTCTGCTATTTTGAAATGTCTACGCAAAGGGTCTCTCGGGAAAAAAATCCCAAAAAGGCCTTTTTTGACATAAAACTTTGGTTCTTGATTAGTGAATAATACCCATGGTAGGATCCTTGGCAAATGCTTTCGCTTAGGTTCGTCTTGCGACGATCCAAGAATTTCACCTCTAACGTCGCAATACGAATGCCCCCGCCTGTCCCTATTAATCATTACCTCAAATTCCGAAAACCAACAAAATAGAACCGAGGTCCTATTCCATTATTCCATGCACACAGTATTCAGGCTAACACTGCCTGCTTTAAGCACTCTAATTTGTTCAAAGTAAACGTGCCGGCCCACCTCGACACTCGGTTAAGAGCACCGCGGTAGGATTTGATCGGACCGCCGCCGGCGGGGCGAGGCCCGGAGGCCAGCGCTTACCGCCGACGGCCGCGTCCACCGGCAGGACGTCCGCACGGGCGTGCCAGTTAAGCACAGACGGGCTGTGAACCGACAGCGTGGGACACAGATCCAACTACGAGCTTTTTAACCGCAACAACTTTAATATACGCTATTGGAGCTGGAATTACCGCGGCTGCTGGCACCAGACTTGCCCTCCAATGGATACTCGTTAAAGGATTTAAAGTGTACTCATTCCGATTACGGGGCCTCGGATGAGTCCCGTATCGTTATTTTTCGTCACTACCTCCCCGTGCCGGGAGTGGGTAATTTGCGCGCCTGCTGCCTTCCTTGGATGTGGTAGCCGTTTCTCAGGCTCCCTCTCCGGAATCGAACCCTGATTCCCCGTTACCCGTTACAACCATGGTAGGCGCAGAACCTACCATCGACAGTTGATAAGGCAGACATTTGAAAGACGCGTCGCCGGTACGGAGACCGTGCGATCGGCTCAAAGTTATTCAGAGTCACCAAGGCAAACGGACCGGGCGAGCCGGCCGATTGGTTTTGATCTAATAAAAGCGTCCCTCCCGTCTCCGGTCGGGACTCTGTTTGCATGTATTAGCTCTAGAATTACCACAGTTATCCAAGTAAATGTGGGTACGGTCTAAGGAACCATAACTGATTTAATGAGCCATTCGCGGTTTCACCTTAATTTGGCTTGCACTGAGACATGCATGGCTTAATCTTTGAGACAAGCATATGACTACTGGCAGGATCAACCAGGGAGCCGGCGAGCTCTCTAGCTTCGGTCCCCCCGGGTACGGGAGCTAGCCGGTATACCGCGCTCGGGCGGCCGGCGTAACTCTTTCCCTATCTCGGTTCCGATCGGCCCGGCGGGGCAAGGAGACCCGGTGACGCGCCTTGGCCTCCCCCGACAAGGGAACGCGTAGGGCGCGCGCGGTCCTCCTCCCCGCCGCCGGAGAGTACGACTCTTATACCGTGGTGAGCGCTGCCGGGTCGGTCGGGCCCGGGGGGGGGTGTCCCCCGACCTTACCGGCATCTCTCGTACTCTCTGTCTCTCTAAAAGTGTTGGACTCGGAAGTCCGCCGGAGACCCTGAAGGAAATGGATCTCCGGCCCTGGGGTTATACATCACCGTCTCGACACTTCTCCTCGGGGCCGAAGCCCTTCGAATGTTTTGTGTATATATTCGACTCTCGCTCGGTATGGAGTGAGCGGTACGCTTTTCATGGTAGGGGCCGCCGCGTACGAGCCTACCGCCGAAGCGGTGACCCGCGGCGAAGCTGTGAGACGGTCCGGCCGGGGCCCGGACCTACCCTTCGGGACGCTCGCCGGGAGAGGCGAGTCCCGACGGCGAGGGAGGAGACCCGGTGACGCGCCTTGGCCTCCCCCGACAAGGGGACGCGTAGGGCGCGCGCGGTCCTCCTCCTCGCGAAAGGAGACGGTTTCAAAATATTTATAGGCTCGCTCGGGGTGAAGTGAGCGGTACGCTTAACATGGTTGAGGGGCCGCATAGGAGCCTACCGCCGGAGCGGTGACCCGCGGCCATGCTGTGTAAAGATCGGTCCGGCCGGGGCCCGGACCTACCCTTCGGGCGATGCGCGCCCCTGTAAGTACCTGAAAGAGAAAAGACCGGGTAAAGAAAACTCGGGCTCCGCTCTCTGGCGGTGCCCTTCCGTCAAATCCTTTCGCTCCGTCTAGACGTAGGTCCCGACCCCTGACGGGATCCGCGGGCCTTACCGACCGGGTCGCCGAGGCGACCGGCCGTATCGACGTCTTTCGGTTAAAACGAAAATAGTGACAGAGGGGATCTCCTCCCGCCTTCCGATATCGATCGGGATCGGCCCGGCGGACCTCCCCGTACCTTAAGAGAGTCATAGTTACTCCCGCCGTTTACCCGCGCTTGCTAGAAATCCGGCGAGACTCTAGCGAAGCGACTTGTTCGGTCCGTGTTTCGGTCATCTCGGGCTCCGCGCTCGGCGGTGCCCTTCCGTCAAGTCCTTCACGATGTCTAGACGTAGGTCCCGACCCCTGACGGGATCCGCGGGCCTCCCGACCGGGTCGCCGAAGCGACCGGCCGTATCGACGTCTTTCGGTTTCTCGGTTAAAACGAAAATAGTGACAGAGGGGATCTCCTCCCGCCTTCCGATATCGATCGGGATCGGCCCGGCGGACCTCCCCGTACCTTAAGAGAGTCATAGTTACTCCCGCCGTTTACCCGCGCTTGCTAGAAATCCGGCGAGACTCTAGCGAAGCGACTTGTTCGGTCCGTGTTTCGGTCATCTCGGGCTCCGCGCTCGGCGGTGCCCTTCCGTCAAGTCCTTCACGATGTCTAGACGTAGGTCCCGACCCCTGACGGGATCCGCGGGCCTCCCGACCGGGTCGCCGAAGCGACCGGCCGTATCGACGTCTTTCGGTTTCTCGGTTAAAACGAAAATAGTGACAGAGGGGATCTCCTCCCGCCTTCCGATATCGATCGGGATCGGCCCGGCGGACCTCCCCGTACCTTAAGAGAGTCATAGTTACTCCCGCCGTTTACCCGCGCTTGCTAGAAATCCGGCGAGACTCTAGCGAAGCGACTTGTTCGGTCCGTGTTTCGGTCATCTCGGGCTCCGCGCTCGGCGGTGCCCTTCCGTCAAGTCCTTCACGATGTCTAGACGTAGGTCCCGACCCCTGACGGGATCCGCGGGCCTCCCGACCGGGTCGCCGAAGCGACCGGCCGTATCGACGTCTTTCGGTTTCTCGGTTAAAACGAAAATAGGGACCGAGGGGATCTCCTCTTTCCTTCCGATATCGTGCGGGATCGAAGCGGGGGGCCGATCTCTACCCGGAGGTATCGCCGGTACCCACCGCCGTTCACCCGCTCTCCTCCCTCGGGCCGCCGAAATCCGGCGACCCGCGCTTGGTCCGTGTTTCGGTAATCTCGGGCTCCGCTCTCGGCGGTGCCCGTCCGTCAATTCCTTCCGGTTACGAACCCCTGTCGGGGTGTAGGATCCCGGCCGGCCGCAGAACGGGCGGTGTAGTGAGTAGGCCTCTTGGCCGGGATATACGTCGCCTACGGCGGACGGGTCATTTGGGCTACGGGGGGAGGAGCCGGGAAGAGCCTCTCGTCGGGGATCGTACGTATTCTCCGGACGAAGCCGGTTTCTCGGGTTTCGGTTTCATAATCCTCGGCGAGAGGGCTCTCCTCGGAGGGGTAGGGACCTGGCCGGATGCGCTCTTTACAACCGATCCACGGTGACCAAGGTCCTGACGGTTTCGGGTTTCTTATCCTCCGGGGAAGAGCCTCTCGTCGGGGAACGTACGTATTCTCCGGCAGAAGCCGGTTTCTCGGGTTTCGGTTTCATAATCCTCGGCGAGAGGGCTCTCCTCGGAGGGGTAGGGACCTGGCCGGATGCGCTCTTTACAACCGATCCACGGTGACCAAGGTCCTGACGGTTTCGGGTTTCTTATCCTCCGGGGAAGAGCCTCTCGTCGGGGAACGTACGTATTCTCCGGCAGAAGCCGGTTTCTCGGGTTTCGGTTTCATAATCCTCGGCGAGAGGGCTCTCCTCGGAGGGGTAGGGACCTGGCCGGATGCGCTCTTTACAACCGATCCACGGTGACCAAGGTCCTGACGGTTTCGGGTTTCTTATCCTCCGGGGAAGAGCCTCTCGTCGGGGAACGTACGTATTCTCCGGCAGAAGCCGGTTTCTCGGGTTTCGGTTTCATAATCTCCGGCAAGAGGGCTCTCCTCGGGGGATCGGTTTCGGTTTTCTCCGGCGTGGCCGGTTTCGGTTTCATTATATCCGGCGTGGCCGGGTTTCGGTTTCTTATCCTCCGGGGAAGAGCCTCTCGTCGGGGAACGTACGTATTCTCCGGCAGAAGCCGGTTTCTCGGGTTTCGGTTTCATAATCCTCGGCGAGAGGGCTCTCCTCGGAGGGGTAGGGACCTGGCCGGATGCGCTCTTTACAACCGATCCACGGTGACCAAGGTCCTGACGGTTTCGGGTTTCTTATCCTCCGGGGAAGAGCCTCTCGTCGGGGAACGTACGTATTCTCCGGCAGAAGCCGGTTTCTCGGGTTTCGGTTTCATAATCTCCGGCAAGAGGGCTCTCCTCGGGGGATCGGTTTCGGTTTTCTCCGGCGTGGCCGGTTTCGGTTTCATTATATCCGGCGTGGCCGGGTTTCGGTTTCTTATCCTCCGGGGAAGAGCCTCTCGTCGGGGAACGTACGTATTCTCCGGCCGAAGCCGGTTTCTCGGGTTTCGGTTTCATAATCCCCGGCAAGAGGGCTCTCCTCGGAGGTGGGGGACCTGGCCGGATGCGCTCTTTATAACCGATCCACGGTGACCCAGGTCCTGACGGTTTCATAGCCTTCGGCAATACGAGGTCGCCCTCGGTAGGAACCGGATCGCTAGGCGCTTGGCGCACGGTAACCCGGTTCCGACGGTTTCATAGCCTCCGGCAACGCGAGGTTTCCCTCGATTTCGGACCGGATCGAAAAAACGTTTACAACCACGGTCCTTTCCGGTTTAAATCTCCAGCCGACGCCCTTTTACGCCCGAAACGTATGGACCAGGTAGCAGGCGCCGGCCCTGCGGTTCGCATATTCCGTCAAAAGCCGATTTAGCAAACCACAGCCCTCAAAACGATAATTTAGTCATTCGAGACGAGCTACCCTCCTATAGTACCCAAAACAGGCCTTTTCCGAGTACAATGTCGTTTTCCCAAAAACGCCAAAAATGACGGCCTCGCGACGACACCTCTCCGTCAAGGAAGTGCAAAAGGCGGACCCCACAAAAACTTTTTGGCATCTGACAGGAGCCGGCTCCTGTCACCGTAAAAAACGAGAAGACCGGAACACGGCCCAAACCTGTCCGAAGACAGGAGCCGGACCGGACTCCTCCGTTCGTGGTACTTTGGTTCACCGTAAAAGGGTACCTCCGGCCGGGCCGCCAAAACCCGCCAGGACGGCGACGGCCGGTCACCCGTCCACTTGGACGTAACTTCTGACCCCTCTGACGAGAGGTCATCCTCCGACATGAGCACCGACGGCGATCGGTCTCAGGTTTGGACGTAAGCTCAGACCCCCCGGCCGGCGCCCAGACTCCGTCAGGTGAGAGAGCGCCGGTCAAGGTGGACGTAAACTCCGACCCCTCGACCTAAAGGTCATCCTCCGACATGAGCACCGACGGCGATCGGTCTCATACTTGGACGTAAGCTCAGACCCCCCTGCCGGCCCTCAGACTCCGTCAGGTGAGAGAGCGCCGGTCAAGGTGGACGTAACCTCCGACCCCTCGACCCGAAGGTCATCCTCCGATATGAGCACCGACGGCGATCGGTCTCAGGTTTGGACGTAAGCTTTGACCTCCCAGCCGGCGCCCAGACTCCGTCAGGTGAGAGAGCGCCGGTCAAGGTGGACGTAAACTCCGACCCCTCGACCCTAAGGTCATCCTCCGACATGAGCACCGACGGCGATCGGTCTCGTACTTGGACGTAAGCTCAGACCCCCCAGCCGGCGCCAAGACTCCGTCAGGTGAGAGAGCGCCGGTCAAGGTGGACGTAAACTCCGACCCCTCGACCCACTGGTCATCCTCCGATATGAGCACCGACGGCGATCGGTCTCAGGTTTGGACGTAAGCTCAGACCCCCCAGCCGGCGCCCAGACTCCGTCAGGTGAGAGAGCGCCGGTCAAGGTGGACGTAAACTCCGACCCCTCGACCCTAAGGTCATCCTCCGACATGAGCACCGACGGCGATCGGTCTCATGGTTGGACGTAAGCTCCGACCCCCCAGCCGGCCCTCAGACTCCGTCAGGTGAGAGAGCGCCGGTCAAGGTGGACGTAAACTCCGACCCCACGACCCACAGGTCATCCTCCGATATGAGCACCGACGGCGATCGGTCTCAGGTTTGGACGTAAGCTCCGACCCCCCGGCCGGCCCCCAGACTCCGTCAGGTGAGAGAGCGCCGGTCAAGGTGGACGTAAACTCCGACCCCTCGACCCACGGGTCATCCTCCGATATGAGCACCGACGGCGATCGGTCTCGTACTTGGACGTAAGCTCAGACCCCCCAGCCGGCGCCCAGACTCCGTCAGGTGAGAGAGCGCCGGTCAAGGTGGACGTAACCTCCGACCCCTCGACCCACAGGTCATCCTCCGATATGAGCACCGACGGCGATCGGTCTCAGGTTTGGACGTAAGCTCCGACCCCCCGGCCGGCCCCAGACTCCGTCAGGTGAGAGAGCGCCGGTCAAGGTGGACGTAAACTCCGACCCCTCGACCCAAAGGTCATCCTCCGACATGAGCACCGACGGCGATCGGTCTCGTACTTGGACGTAAGCTTCGACCTCCCAGCCGGCGCCCAGACTCCGTCAGGTGAGAGAGCGCCGGTCAAGGTGGACGTAAACTCCGACCCTCGACCCACAGGTCATCCTCCGATATGAGCACCGACGGCGATCGGTCTCAGGTTTGGACGTAAGCTCCGACCCCCCGGCCGGCCCCCAGACTCCGTCAGGTGAGAGAGCGCCGGTCAAGGTGGACGTAACCTCCGACCCCTCGACCCTAAGGTCATCCTCCGACATGAGCACCGACGGCGATCGGTCTCGTACTTGGACGTAAGCTCAGACCCCCAGCCGGCCCTCAGACTCCGTCAGGTGAGAGAGCGCCGGTCAAGGTGGACGTAAACTCCGACCCCTCGACCCTAAGGTCATCCTCCGACATGAGCACCGACGGCGATCGGTCTCGTACTTGGACGTAAGCTCTGACCTCCCAGCCGGCCCTCAGACTCCGTCAGGTGAGAGAGCGCCGGTCAAGGTGGACGTAAACTCCGACCCCTCGACCTAAAGGTCATCCTCCGACATGAGCACCGACGGCGATCGGTCTCGTACTTGGACGTAAGCTCAGACCCCCCAGCCGGCGCCCAGACTCCGTCAGGTGAGAGAGCGCCGGTCAAGGTGGACGTAACCTCCGACCCCTCGACCCACAGGTCATCCTCCGATATGAGCACCGACGGCGATCGGTCTCAGGTTTGGACGTAAGCTCCGACCCCCGGCCGGCCCCCAGACTCCGTCAGGTGAGAGAGCGCCGGTCAAGGTGGACGTAAACTCCGACCCCACGACCCACAGGTCATCCTCCGATATGAGCACCGACGGCGATCGGTCTCAGGTTTGGACGTAAGCTTCGACCCCCCAGCCGGCCCCCAGACTCCGTCAGGTGAGAGAGCGCCGGTCAAGGTGGACGTAAACTCCGACCCCACGACCCGAAGGTCATCCTCCGACATGAGCACCGACGGCGATCGGTCTCATACTTGGACGTAAGCTCCGACCCCCCAGCCGGCCCTCAGACTCCGTCAGGTGAGAGAGCGCCGGTCAAGGTGGACGTAAACTCCGACCCCTCGACCCTAAGGTCATCCTCCGACATGAGCACCGACGGCGATCGGTCTCGTACTTGGACGTAAGCTCTGACCTCCCAGCCGGCCCTCAGACTCCGTCAGGTGAGAGAGCGCCGGTCAAGGTGGACGTAAACTCCGACCCCTCGACCTAAAGGTCATCCTCCGACATGAGCACCGACGGCGATCGGTCTCGTACTTGGACGTAAGCTCAGACCCCCCAGCCGGCGCCCAGACTCCGTCAGGTGAGAGAGCGCCGGTCAAGGTGGACGTAACCTCCGACCCCTCGACCCACAGGTCATCCTCCGATATGAGCACCGACGGCGATCGGTCTCAGGTTTGGACGTAAGCTCCGACCCCCCGGCCGGCCCCCAGACTCCGTCAGGTGAGAGAGCGCCGGTCAAGGTGGACGTAAACTCCGACCCCACGACCCACAGGTCATCCTCCGATATGAGCACCGACGGCGATCGGTCTCAGGTTTGGACGTAAGCTTCGACCCCCCAGCCGGCCCCCAGACTCCGTCAGGTGAGAGAGCGCCGGTCAAGGTGGACGTAAACTCCGACCCCACGACCCGAAGGTCATCCTCCGACATGAGCACCGACGGCGATCGGTCTCATACTTGGACGTAAGCTCCGACCCCCAGCCGGCCCTCAGACTCCGTCAGGTGAGAGAGCGCCGGTCAAGGTGGACGTAAACTCCGACCCCTCGACCCTAAGGTCATCCTCCGACATGAGCACCGACGGCGATCGGTCTCGTACTTGGACGTAAGCTCTGACCTCCCAGCCGGCCCTCAGACTCCGTCAGGTGAGAGAGCGCCGGTCAAGGTGGACGTAAACTCCGACCCCTCGACCTAAAGGTCATCCTCCGACATGAGCACCGACGGCGATCGGTCTCGTACTTGGACGTAAGCTCAGACCCCCCAGCCGGCGCCCAGACTCCGTCAGGTGAGAGAGCGCCGGTCAAGGTGGACGTAAACTCCGACCCCTCGACCCACAGGTCATCCTCCGATATGAGCACCGACGGCGATCGGTCTCAGGTTTGGACGTAAGCTCAGACCCCCCGGCCGGCCCCCAGACTCCGTCAGGTGAGAGAGCGCCGGTCAAGGTGGACGTAACCTCCGACCCCTCGACCCTAAGGTCATCCTCCGACATGAGCACCGACGGCGATCGGTCTCATACTTGGACGTAAGCTCAGACCCCCCTGCCGGCCCTCAGACTCCGTCAGGTGAGAGAGCGCCGGTCAAGGTGGACGTAACCTCCGACCCCTCGACCCGAAGGTCATCCTCCGACATGAGCACCGACGGCGATCGGTCTCAGGTTTGGACGTAAGCTTTGACCTCCCAGCCGGCGCCCAGACTCCGTCAGGTGAGAGAGCGCCGGTCAAGGTGGACGTAAACTCCGACCCCTCGACCCTAAGGTCATCCTCCGACATGAGCACCGACGGCGATCGGTCTCATACTTGGACGTAAGCTCAGACCCCCCTGCCGGCCCTCAGACTCCGTCAGGTGAGAGAGCGCCGGTCAAGGTGGACGTAACCTCCGACCCCTCGACCCACGGGTCATCCTCCGACCAGAGAACCGACGGCGATCGGTCTCGGCCTTCACCGAGGGCCTGTCTCCCTCTAGCCGGCCGCCAAACTCCGTCAAGTCTTTAGCGGCCGGTCTCAAAATTCGTTGGCCGGGCGAGCAGTCCCTTCGATCACCCTCAATATACAGAGCCATCGGGCATCGTCGGGAAAGTATTTTTTATTTCGTTTCTGACATCGCTCCTCGACTCGAGGCAGTACTACCTCCTATAGTACCCAATACAGGGCTAAGTCGTATACAATGTACTTTTCCGATAAAGGGATGTTTTGACGGGCTCGGGATTCAGGCTCGCCGTCAAGAAATTCAAAAAGGCGGACCCCAGAGAAACATTTTATATTTTGCCATCAGCCGGCTCCTGTCACCGTAAATCGCTACCTCCCGCCGGCCACCAAACTCCGTCAAATGTAAGGCGACCGGTCGACCAGGACGTAACCTCCGACCCTCAAAGTAAGAGGTCATCCTCCGCCAAAGCCCAGACGGCGGTCGGGCTCGGCCATCACCGGGGCTCTCGGACCCCCAGACCCGAGGCCAAACTCCGTCAAGAGTCTAGCCACCGGTCTACTTGGACGTAACCTCTGACCCCCACAGTCAGAGGTCATCCTCCGCCAGAGTAGCGACGGCGGTCGCACTCGGCCATCGCCGGGGCTCTCGGACCCCCCGACCCGAGACCAAACTCCGTCAAGAGTCTAGCCACCGGTCTACTTGGACGTAACCTCTGACCCCCACAGTCAGGGGCCATCCTCCGCCAGAGTAGCGACGGCGATCGCACTCGGCCTCCACCGGGGCGCTCGGACCCCCAGACCAGAAGCCAAACTCCGTCAAGAGTCTAGCCACCGGTCTACTTGGACGTAAACTCCGACCCCCACAGTCAGAGGCCATCCTCCGCCAGAGTAGCGACGGCGGTCGCACTCGGCCATCGCCGGGGCTCTCGGACCCCCCGACCCGAGACCAAACTCCGTCAAGAGTCTAGCCACCGGTCTACTTGGACGTAACCTCTGACCCCCACAGTCAGAGGTCATCCTCCGCCAAAGCCCAGACGGCGGTCGGGCTAGGCCTCCACCGGGGCTCTCGGACCCCTCGACCCGAGGCCAAACTCCGTCAAGAGTCTAGCCACCGGTCTACTCGGACGTAACCTCCGACCCCCACAGTCAGAGGTCATCCTCCGCCAAAGCCCAGACGGCGGTCGGGCTCGGCCATCACCGGGGCGCTCGGACCCCCAGACCCGAAGCCAAACTCCGTCAAGAGTCTGACTACCGGTCTACTTGGACGTAACCTCTGACCCCCAAAGTCAGAGGCCATCCTCCGCCAGAGTAGCGACGGCGGTCGCACTCGGCCATCGCCGGGGCTCTCGGACCCCCCGACCCGAGACCAAACTCCGTCAAGAGTCTAGCCACCGGTCTACTTGGACGTAACCTCTGACCCCCACAGTCAGGGGCCATCCTCCGCCAGAGTAGCGACGGCGATCGCACTCGGCCTCCACCGGGGCGCTCGGACCCCCAGACCAGAAGCCAAACTCCGTCAAGAGTCTAGCCACCGGTCTACTTGGACGTAAACTCCGACCCCCACAGTCAGAGGCCATCCTCCGCCAGAGAAGCGACGTCGGTCGCTCTCGGACTCTGATTATTTTTCTGACTTTTCGGACTCTGTTTATTTTTCCAGCATTTCGGACTTAGAAAATTTCTCGGACTCTGATTATTTTTCCGACTTTTTGGACTTAGAAAATTTCTCGGACTCTGATTATTTTTCCGACTTTTTGGACTCTGGTTATTTTTCCGACTTTTCGGACTCTGTTTATTTTTCCAACATCTCGGACTTTGAAAATTTCTCGGACTCTGATTATTTTTCCGAACTTTTGGACTTTGAAAATTTCTCAGACTATCCATCCTCCGGCAAAGCCCAGACGGCGGTCGGGCTCGGCCAACACCGGGGCTCTCGGACCCCTCGACCCGAGGCCAAACTCCGTCAAGAGTCTAGCCACCGGTCTACTTGGACGTAACCTCTGACCCCCACAGTCAGAGTCCATCCTCCGCCAGAGTAGCGACGGCGATCGCACTCGGCCTCCACCGGGGCTCTCGGACCCCTCGACCCGAGGCCAAACTCCGTCAAGAGTCTAGCCACCGGTCTACTTGGACGTAACCTCTGACCCTCACAGTCAGAGGCCATCCTCCGCCAAAGCCCAGACGGCGGTCGGGCTAGGCCAACACCGGGGCTCTCGGACCCCTCGACCCGAGGCCAAACTCCGTCAAGAGTCTGGCCACCGGTCGACTTGGACGTAAACTCTGACCCCCAAAGTCAGAGTCCATCCTCCGCCAGAGTAGCGACGGCGATCGCACTCGGCCTCCACCGGGGCTCTCGGACCCCTCGACCCGAGGCCAAACTCCGTCAAGAGTCTAGCCACCGGTCTACTCGGACGTAAACTCCGACCCCCGAACCAGGGGGCCATCCTCCGCCAAAGCCCAGACGGCGGTCGGGCTCGGCCATCGACGGGGCTCTCGGACCCCTCGACCCGAGGCCAAACTCCGTCAAGAGTCTAGCCACCGGTCTACTTGGACGTAACCTCTGACCCTCACAGTCAGAGGCCATCCTCCGCCAAAGCCCAGACGGCGGTCGGGCTAGGCCAACACCGGGGCTCTCGGACCCCTCGACCCGAGGCCAAACTCCGTCAAGAGTCTGGCCACCGGTCGACTTGGACGTAAACTCTGACCCCCAAAGTCAGAGGCCATCCTCCGCCAGAGTAGCGACGGCGGTCGCACTCGGCCATCGCCGGGGCTCTCGGACCCCCCGACCCGAGACCAAACTCCGTCAAGAGTCTAGCCACCGGTCTACTTGGACGTAACCTCTGACCCCCACAGTCAGGGGCCATCCTCCGCCAGAGTAGCGACGGCGATCGCACTCGGCCTCCACCGGGGCGCTCGGACCCCCAGACCGGAAGCCAAACTCCGTCAAGAGTCTAGCCACCGGTCTACTTGGACGTAACCTCTGACCCCCACAGTCAGAGGTCATCCTCCGCCAAAGCCCAGACGGCGGTCGGGCTAGGCCTCCACCGGGGCTCTCGGACCCCTCGACCCGAGGCCAAACTCCGTCAAGAGTCTAGCCACCGGTCTACTCGGACGTAAACTCCGACCCCCGAACCAGGGGGCCATCCTCCGCCAAAGCCCAGACGGCGGTCGGGCTCGGCCATCGACGGGGCTCTCGGACCCCTCGACCCGAGGCCAAACTCCGTCAAGAGTCTAGCCACCGGTCTACTCGGACGTAAACTCCGACCCCCGAAACAGGGGGCCATCCTCCGCCAAAGCCCAGACGGCGGTCGGGCTTTGGACTCTGATTATTTTTCGGACTTTGAAAATTTCTCGGACTCTGATTATTTCTCCGACTCGATACGGTCCCAAAAATCGTTGGCCGGGCGATAGGTGCGTTAGATTCCCCGTAAAATTCTGAGCCAGGGGACATCGACATGAAAATAACTTTTTTTAAAATATTTCGGGACTCTGTTTATTTTTCGCTCCGACTCGAGGCAGACCATGCCTCCTATAGTACCCAAAGCAGGGCTAAGTCGGGTACAATGTCACTTACCGGTAAAGACAGATTTTGACGGCGTCCGCGCGACACCTCTCCGTCAAGGAAGCGCGAAAGGCGGACCCCACAGAAACTTTTTCGGGTCCGACCTCGGCCGGCTCCTGTCACCGTAAGAAACCGAAAGACCGGAATACCGCCCGGTCCTCTCCGAGGACGAGAGCCGGACCGGGCTTTGGACTCTGATTATTTTTCCGACTTTTCGGACTTTGAAAATTTCTCGGACTCTGATTATTTTTCCGACTTTTCGGACTCTGTTTATTTTTCCAACGTTTCGGACTTAGAAAATTTCTCGGACTCTGATTATTTTTCCGACTTTTTGGACTTTGATTATTTTTACGAGTTTTCTCCCGTTCGTGGTAGTTTACGTCCGTTCGTGGTACTTGTGCTTCGAAAACATATTCGTGGTAGTTTACGTCCGTTCGTGGTACTTGTGCTTCGGAACCGCATTCGTGGTAGTTTACGTCCGTTCGTGGTACTTGTGCTTCTAAACCACATTCGTGGTAGTTTACGTCCGTTCGTGGTACTTGTGCTTCGAAACCATATTCGTGGTAGTTTACGTCCGTTCGTGGTACTTGTGGTTCGAAAACGCATTCGTGGTAGTTTAAGTCCGTTCGTGGTACTTGTGCTTCGAAACCCCGTTCGTGGTACTTGGATTCAAAATTTTTCCAAACTTTGAAATCGACTCTGTATCCCTAGGTACGTCTTGGGAACCTACCTAGACTCTGAGCCGGTGTTTTCGCGAGATTGTAACTTTTGAAAGAGTAGGAGCAGAGGCTCGAGATTTTCACCCAGCGTTAGCGTTTTTCCTACACGTCGTCCTTGTGACGCAGGAGTCACGTGGGCGGCACTTAACCTAAAACAGCACTACCCTCGTATCTCCGGAACCGCGGGGGCTAGAGGGTCCATATTCGGGGGGGAGGTACCCCGGGGTAGGGAAGCCCGACCGACCCCACCCCGACCTCCCCCCACCCCCCCCTTCCCCCCCCAGGGCCATCTCCGGAACCGCAGGGGCTAGAGAGTCCATATTCGGGGGGGAGGTACCCCCGGGGTAGGGAAGACCGACCTCCCCCCCCCACCCCCCCCTCCCCCCCCCCCCAGGGCCATCTCCGGAACCGCAGGGGCTAGAGAGTCCAGATTCGGGGGGGAGGTACCCCCGGGGTAGGGAGGACCGACCGACACCACCCCGACCTCCCCCCACCCCCCCTCCCCCCCCCAGGGCCATCTCCGGAACCGTAGGGGCTAGAGAGTCCAGATTCGGGGGGGAGGTACCCCCGGGGTAGGGAGGACCGACCGACACCACCCCGACCTCCCCCCACCCCCCCTTCCCCCCCCAGGGCCATCTCCGGAACCGTAGGGGCTAGAGAGTCCAGATTCGGGGGGGAGGTACCCCCGGGGTAGGGAGGACCGACCGACACCACCCCGACCTCCCCCCACCCCCCCTCCCCCCCCAGGGCCATCTCCGGAACCGCAGGGGCTAGAGAGTCCAGATTCGGGGGGAGGTACCCCCGGGGTAGGGAGGACCGACCGACACCACCCCGACCTCCCCCCACCCCCCCTTCCCCCCCCAGGGCCATCTCCGGAACCGTAGGGGCTAGAGAGTCCAGATTCGGGGGGGAGGTACCCCCGGGGTAGGGAGGACCGACCGACACCACCCCGACCTCCCCCCACCCCCCCTCCCCCCCCCAGGGCCATCTCCGGAACCGCAGGGGCTAGAGAGTCCAGATTCGGGGGGGAGGTACCCCCGGGGTAGGGAGGACCGACCGACACCACCCCGACCTCCCCCCACCCCCCCTCCCCCCTCCAGAGCCATCTGCGGAACCGCAGGGGCTAGAGAGTCCAGATTCGGGGGGGAGGTGCCCGGGGGGTAGGGAGGACCGACCGACCACCCCCCGACCTCCCCCTACACCTTAGGCAGACAGAATCTTTCAGAGTCCAGAAAAAATGTCACCGTCAATGTCGTTTCTCGACAACGTCACCCACGGCGGCCGAGGCCGCCCGAGGCTCCGAGGGGCGATATCAGAGGGTCGGTCGAGGAAGTCCGAGGGTGTCACTACTCTACCCTCCGACCACCCCACCGACTACCGCCTAAACAGCCTCCTCGGTCAGACCCTCGACCGTACTACCCTCACCCCCGCACCGAGCCTTCGTCTCCCGTCAAGACCCCGGCCCTCGGTCGACCGAGTCTGGAAATTTTCACAAGTCCGAGATCGACGGCGGTCGGAGTCTCCTACCCCCGACCGAGCCGTCGACTCCCGTCAAGCCACCGGTACGCCGTCGGGGTCAGAGCTCTGGAAATTTTTACAAGTCCGAGATCGACGGTCGAAGGAGTCTCCTACCCCCGACCGAGCCGTCGACTCCCGTCAAGCCACCGGTACGCCGTCGGGGTCAGAGCTCTGGAAATTTTTACAAGTCCGAGATCGACGGTCGAAGGAGTCTCCTACCCCCGACCGAGCCGTCGACTCCCGTCAAGCCACCGGTACGCCGTCGGGGTCAGAGCTCTGGAAATTTTTACAAGTCCGAGATCGACGGTCGAAGGAGTCTCCTACCCCCGACCGAGCCGTCGACTCCCGTCAAGCCACCGGTACGCCGTCGGGGTCAGAGCTCTGGAAATTTTTACAAGTCCGAGATCGACGGTCGAAGGAGTCTCCTACCCCCGACCGAGCCGTCGACTCCCGTCAAGCCACCGGTACGCCGTCGGGGTCAGAGCTCTGGAAATTTTTACAAGTCCGAGATCGACGGTCGAAGGAGTCTCCTACCCCCGACCGAGCCGTCGACTCCCGTCAAGCCACCGGTACGCCGTCGGGGTCAGAGCTCTGGAAATTTTTACAAGTCCGAGATCGACGGTCGAAGGAGTCTCCTACCCCCGACCGAGCCGTCGACTCCCGTCAAGCCACCGGTACGCCGTCGGGGTCAGAGCTCTGGAAATTTTTACAAGTCCGAGATCGACGGTCGAAGGAGTCTCCTACCCCCGACCGAGCCGTCGACTCCCGTCAAGCCACCGGTACGCCGTCGGGGTCAGAGCTCTGGAAATTTTTACAAGTCCGAGATCGACGGTCGAAGGAGTCTCCTACCCCCGACCGAGCCGTCGACTCCCGTCAAGCCACCGGTACGCCGTCGGGGTCAGAGCTCTGGAAATTTTTACAAGTCCGAGATCGACGGTCGAAGGAGTCTCCTACCCCCGACCGAGCCGTCGACTCCCGTCAAGCCACCGGTACGCCGTCGGGGTCAGAGCTCTGGAAATTTTTACAAGTCCGAGATCGACGGTCGAAGGAGTCTCCTACCCCCGACCGAGCCGTCGACTCCCGACGAGTCGCGGACCGAGCGGTAAATCGAGCAAGTACCACGAGGGCCAGACTTCGAGAAGGGTACGAGCTCTCGGCCCGAATAAAAATATTCACAGAGTCCTGAAAAAATGTCACCGTCAATGTCGTTTCCCGACCGCGCCTTCCGCGGCGGCCGAGGCCGCCCGAGGCTCGAGGGGCGATATCCTAGAGTCGGTCGAGGTCTTCCGAGGGTGTCACTACTCTACCCTCCGACCCCCCCACCGGATACCGCCTAAATCGCCTCCTCGGTCAGACCCTCGACCGCACTACCCTCGACCCCCCGACCGAGGCCTCTTCTCCGGTCAAGACTCCGGCCGCCGGCGGGGTACGAGGTATGGAAAATTTTACAAGTCCGACATCGACGGTCGACGTAGGCTCGTACCCCACACCGAGCCACCGACTCCCGTCAAGACCCCGGCCGCCCTCGGGCTACCGAGTCTGGAAATTTTTACAAGTCCGAGATCGACGGTCGACGGAGGCTCCTACCCCCGACCGAGGCCCCTTCTCCCGCCGACCTCTCCGGCCCTACCGGTCAGAAAAATTTTCAGAGTCGGAAAAAATGTCACAGTCAATGTCGTTTCCCGAACACGTGGAACCCGGCGGCCTTGGAGGCCGACGGCTCCGGGGGGCGATATCCGAGAGTCGGTCGAGGTCGTCCGAGGGTGACACCACTCTACCCTCCGACCACCCCGCCGGATACCGTCTAAATCGCCTCCTCGGTCAGACCCTCGACCGCA
>JBCFYV010003743.1:25000-28295 GCA_039000515.1 Timema cristinae
CGACTCGCCTCGTCTACCCGTCTCGCCGGGTAGAAAGGGCCGCTGCCGAACGACCTCGTCAGTCGGCTCCCGTCGCCCCGACTCGCCTCGTCTCTCGAGAGAGAGAGAAAGGGCCGGAAACGACGGGAATACGGCCGTCGACCGCGACTCGCCTCGTCTACCCGTCTTACCGGGTAGAAAGGGCCGCTGCCGACGACCTCGTCAGTCGGTAGTCCCGTCCGCCGCGAGAACCGATACTTGTATCCGATCGACGGTGTATATATTTATATATATTTTCTTTGTATAGCTCATGTTCCCTTCATATCTCGGCGGGTCGCCACCCCGCCCGGAGGGGGGCCGTCGACGGCGGGTCACCACTCCGCACGCGCGCCCGTCCCACCTCCGCCTAACTCCCGGGTCGGACATGTTAGCGGAACTCCGCTAACCGCCGGCCCGGGTTAACTATCTTTCTAACGTCCTCCGAGTACCCGGACCTCGGGTCCCGAGGAGTGGGGAGCCGGTAGTCAGGCGGGTCGCCACTCCCGCCTCTAGACCCCGTACTCCCTCGTCCCCGATTCAAGTCGGCGGGAGGCCGCGGACGACCCGTGTCCGCCCCGGACTCCCCGCCAGTCTGGTTTAAGCCCCGACATCGAACTGGTGGGCAACGACGCTCGGCTCGTCGACGGCGGTGCTAAGGCGGGTCGCGAGACCCGCCTAGTCAGACCCGTCGAACTCCGGCCTCGCGCTCGTCCCGGGCGACGGGGGGCGCAGAGGCCCCACCGCCTGGTAGAGATCACATTGTCGGGCCTTTCGGCCCGCGGGGCTTCTAGATAAGTTTCCGGATTGTGGGACCTCCGGTCCGGGACTCTCTTCCTCTCCTAAAGTCATCAGTAGGGTCCATATACACACACGTCTCTCCGGATACGTACCGGTAAACTCGGCGGGACCCCGGCCGCCCGGGCCGCGACTCGCCCTCTCTCCGAGGAGAGAAGGGCCGCGACTACCGGGATCGGCGGGTCTCCGTCTCTTTTATCGTCCACGCCCGTCACCCCGACTCGCCTCGGTCCCCACACCGAGGGCCGGGATGATACGGGACACCCGACCGCCGACCGCGACTCGCCTCGTCCCGTGTAACACCGGGAAAGGGCCGCGACCGACGACGGGTCGTCAAGCGGTCTGCTAGCGTCCGCCGGGCCCCGACTCGCCTCGTCTCTCGAGAGAGAGAAAGGGCCGGAAACCTCGGCGGGACGCCGATAAACCCCGCAGCCGAGCGCGACTCGCCTCGTCCCGTGTAACACCGGGAGAGGGCCGCTCCCGACGTACGGGTCGTCTCTCTTCGTATCTTACCGCCCGCACGCCCCCGACTCGCCTCGTCAGACGAGGGGCCGGAAAAACGTACGGGTCGGTCTTTATCGTCCCTCGCCCCGTCGCCCCGACTCGCCTCGGTCCCCACTCCGAGGGCCGGAAACGACGGGACGCCCGACCGTGCGACCGCGACTCGCCTCGTCTACCCGTCTCCGAGTAGAAAGGGCCGCTGCCGACGACGGGTTATGATAGCGTACGGATCGGAAAGTCCCGGAGGGTCTCCCGCCCGCCCCGACTCGCCTCGTCTCTCGAGAGAGAGACGAAGGGCCGGAAACGCGCGCGGGGACCCCCCGGCCGTCGGCCGCGACTCGCCTCGTCTACCCGTCTCGCCGGGTAGAAAGGGCCGCTGCCGACGGAGGTTTGGCCGCGGGCAGTCGGACGGCCTCCCCGGCGGGGGAAGCGAACGATACACCCGTCTTTATAACCAGGTTCGCCCGGGTGACCCGAGATAGAACCCGTACGCCCCGACTTCGCCTCGTCTAATCGTTAGACGAGGGGCCGGAAACGCGTACGGGTTTAGAGCGTTTTCATATCCGATAAGACGAGGGCTCCGCCGAGGCGCTAGGCCGGCGGTCTCGTCCGCCCCCCTTCGACCCTCTCGGTGCGCGGACCTATCGGGTCCGCCGTCCGGTCTCCGGGGTGGGGGGCTAGCTTTCAAGTTGTATATATTTTTCTCGTCGAGAAAAAAATAAACGGTAATGATCCTTCCGCAGGTTCACCTACGGAAACCTTGTTACGACTTTTACTTCCTCTAAATGATCAAGTTTGGTCATCTTTCCAGCAACATCGGCGAACTCGCGAGGAGCCGCCGCGCACCGGTCCGAAGACCTCACTAAATCATTCAATCGGTAGTAGCGACGGGCGGTGTGTACAAAGGGCAGGGACGTAATCAACGCGAGCTTATGACTCGCGCTTACTGGGAATTCCTCGTTCATGGGGAACAATTGCAAGCCCCAATCCCTAGCACGAAGGAGGTTCAACGGGTTACCCGGTCCGTTCGGACAGGGAGGACACGCTGATTCCTTCAGTGTAGCGCGCGTGCGGCCCAGAACATCTAAGGGCATCACAGACCTGTTATTGCTCAATCTCGTGCGGCTAGAAGCCGCCTGTCCCTCTAAGAAGATAATGTGTCGCCGGTAGCGCTAAGGATACCGGGACGACTAGTTAACAGGCTAGAGTCTCGTTCGTTATCGGAATTAACCAGACAAATCGCTCCACCAACTAAGAACGGCCATGCACCACCACCCACCGAATCAAGAGAGAGCTCTCAATCTGTCAATCCTTCCGGTGTCCGGGCCTGGTGAGGTTTCCCGTGTTGAGTCAAATTAAGCCGCAGGCTCCACTCCTGGTGGTGCCCTTCCGTCAATTCCTTTAAGTTTCAGCTTTGCAACCATACTTCCCCCGGAACCCAAAAGCTTTGGTTTCCCGGAAGCTGCCCGCCGAGTCATCGGAGGAACTTCGGCGGATCGCTAGCTGGCATCGTTTATGGTTAGAACTAGGGCGGTATCTGATCGCCTTCGAACCTCTAACTTTCGTTCTTGATTAGTGAAAACACCAGATGATGTGCCCGCGAAACTTCGCGGGCCTCGTCGCCGACGCGGCAGCCTCGCCGGTGCGGCAGGACTCGAAAAAAATAAAATTTATTTCAAAGTCCTTCGGTTTCGGTCCGTGTTCATTATACCATATATAATGATATACTCCGTTCCTCTGTGTTTCTCAACCGGGCTTGGAACCGGCTATGGCCACATTACCGGGGTTTCATGTCAAATTTCCTTTAAATTTCAGCTTTGCAACCATATTCCCCCCCAACCCAAAAGCTTTTGGTTTCCCCCAAGCTGCCCGCCGGTCATCGGAGGAACTTCGGCGGTTTGTAGTGGGCTCGTTTATGGTTGAACAAGGGGGGTATCTGATCGCCTTTGAACCCCCTAAAATTTCGTTCTTATTTGAAAAC
>JBCFYV010003744.1:0-24945 GCA_039000515.1 Timema cristinae
CACTCTATACACGACATACGTCATTGAAACGTCATTGAAACGTAATTAGCAAGTCTCATACGTCAATTAGAATAATTATCAGGAACATACCCCAGCTAATATCTCATTTCCTTCCATCTCCCTTTAATTCGACAGTACCATAACCACTGCATCCTTCACTTCCATCACCAATCACGATCTTTTTGACATCGGATAGTTCTTTAAGTCGAAAATTTGTTCGTTTATGTAGCACAAAATGTTCATTTTGCTCCAGTTCAACAAACCCAATTTTGGTTATTATTAAATTGGCCATAAACCTTTTTCCCTTGGGCATGATTAACTGTTTTTGCATTCTTTTTTTCCCCTTTATGCTGTACTTATTAATCGAACTTTGCACTCATTAAGTGATGACCAAACCTTCTTACAAAAATACAAGGTCCCTTTGATGATCGCAATCTCGTTTGTGGCCTATTTTTAACCAAAATTTGAAACACTTCACCCCATTCGGAACTCTGCTCGCCACGCCACAGAAGTTCCTGCAGTTGCGGTACATCTATCTCATGTTGCCGCTCCTCTTAATATTGCGTGCTTTCAACTCATCAATGCTTTGTTTCTCCGTCGGACGGATTCCCAGGCTGAACAAAATGTTTGAATGTTTTTGGGAAACGCCATTAATATCTCGTGATTAGCTTTTTTGTCAGGAATTTTTTTCTCCCATTGTGCTGTTTTTCCCGTATTTCTTAAATTTTAGCGAAAAAGGTTAAAATGTTTTCTTTTCACCCTTAATAAAAAAAAAATTCTGTTGCTCTATGCAGACGGTTTCAGATTTCCTCTAAAATACCGCCTCAGTTTTGCCCACATTTCCACGGCTGATGTATGTTAAATTTATGTCACTATAACCTTTTCGTCAGATGTGTAACGATACTCCTTGAGCTTTTCCGTCCTTTGAGATCCAATGGCGTAATTTCAGCTGTTGTCCCGGTTTTGGTTATTCCCATCGACCAAGCCATAAAACCCCCATAGCTTGTAGTAAAACTTTGACTTGGAAATTTCCCACACTTTCCAAATTTTAACACTTCCTTCAAGCTTCGCACCCGTTTTTAAATAATTTTTACCCATATTGTAACAGACTTTTTTTTTTTTTTAAATAAAAAACGCTATCGCATGCCCTTGACAACCACAAACAACACGCCGCTTTTTTACAAAAAACCAACTTACCAATCCACCCATAAAAATTTCAACCCCGGGGTGCCCGGGGCCCTAACCTTTTACAGTTATAAATACGGGGGTTCATGGAATAGAATAATCACTATAATTTTAGTGTACTGTATAAAGGGATTAGAAATTTTAATTGATAAATTTTACAAGTTAGATAACAAACGACAGGTGTACGCACATGGTTATACAAAAACAAAGTGGAAAAAACAGGACAAAGAGAAAGAAATAGGCCAACAAACATAAAAAAAGCGGAAAAATTTGGAACTAATAAATTTAAATATACTTGTTTTATTCAACAGTAATCAACATCTTTTTTAAAATAATTGAACATTTTTTTTCATAGTTAAAATTTAAAAAATACTTAGTCCCCTTCTGAATTCTAGTCAGGCACATTTTCCCATTTTCCCCGAAATTGTACCTGGTCTAACACAGATTCCTGGTGTGTCAAAACTTGTTAAAATATGCAATTCTTCAGGAATTCTAGTTTAAGTTGGTACCATGGGGTTTAAAAGTGTCGTTTGTTTTTTTTTACTAATCTGTGTCCATGCAATAAACCTGTGTAACAGTTGATCAAATCTTATTACGCTGCTGTTAAATATAAAACCCGTTAATTTTTTTATAAACCATGTATCTGACAGGTTATGGGCCCACGCTTGTGATTATGGATTTTTGGCGGATAAACCTTAATTCAAGTGTGCCCGTAAACCGTGACTCTACTGTTTGCTTTTGTTTTTGGGCCCCCGACCCCAAACCCCACACCAAAAGGTTTTTAGAAGAAACAAAACGTACAGAATTCCGCTTTTTCGACAGCACTAATTTTGACAACTGGGAATTTCGGATAGAAACTCTTCTAGATGAAGTCAAACTGTTGCCCTTTATTCAAGGGCTATCGGGGCTTGGGGAAAAATTTTGGGTTTTGTAATGTTGAAATTAAGCGGAAAAGGAAAAAGAGCTGGACAAGCTTCGGAAAGCAGTCGCAATGTAAGTCACAGATTATAAAAAAGAATCTCGACAGCCACTTGGATTGTGTGAAGGATAAGAACACCTTTTAAAATATAGGCAAGGCTTTTATAATACTTACTTTGAAAAGGTATTGCAATCAGCTTCTACACACAAAACCTTTTTGATGATGAAATTTGATCCCCTTTGAACCCTTGAATTGCATTTTTTTTAGGTTTTATCGTACTATTTGGAATTGAAATAGTCGGGGGCTAACCTCGAAGAATTAATTTTTTCTTTCCATCTTCCTTGACTATTCCAAACTAAAATCAAGTAATTGTCATCGCCATAGAACATTATCTGCTGATAATCTCAAACCCGGCATCGAAAAACGCCCACTTGATAAAAGCAAACGCCCAAACAGAAAGTATCGATGGATGCACCAATCATTCTCTACTTACGATTGGGAAAGGGTAAAAATTGAAATCTTTGCAGCCGGAATGTTTCCCAATTGTAAACAAAGCATTTTAAAAAACAATTTCGGGAATAAGTGTTTTTTTTCTATCATAAAGCTGGTCATTTTCGTTCGGGTTTTCCAAAATTGAAAGGCAAGAAGCACAAATAATTCAAACTAAAGAAAACGTTGTTGCGCTATGATGATAAAATTAGTTTGACTGTGTTAACGAAGTGGCTTGTTGTAGGGATCTGTGTGGTTCTTGACTCTGCCCCACTGACATATATCAGTATAAAAATATTATGGGTCTCAAAAAAACGCCTATAAAATCTATCAAAAAAAAAATTTGCTAAATCGGGATCGATGTTGTGTGCTGAAAAAAAATCGGAGAATACACGCGTTTGTGACTCACAAAGGTAACAAAATTTTAATTCAAAATTTCCAACTTACTTATTGACCCTGGATTACAATTTAATTTTACTCTCATTAGTAAAAGGGACGCAAAGGGGGGCCTTAAAGTTGTGCTTGAAAAGGGAAACGCACATTTTGAAAGCAATTTTTTTTGTGGCTGCTGCCATTCGAGCGGGTAAATGTATACAATGTCTTTTTCACCTCGTAAAAAGCATGTGCGGGTTTTCTAGTTCCTTTGTACATCATCTGATTTGTGCACAAGAGGTTTGGTCACATTGGCAAAGCCGGTTTATTTCATTTAAGTAAAATTGTGAATGGAACAAGGTTGATCAAAGATCAATCTCAGATTTATGTGACTCTTGCATACGGGCTAAACAAACGCGTCTTCCTCACAAAAAGCCACCATTAAGCTAAGCGCCCTTTGGAATCTACACAGTGTTTCTTGTAGGGCCTATTAAGCCCGTACATATGATCAAAAGAGTTTATTTTACCCTGTTTATGACTATAGTCATTTTACTCTTTTTACACTAAAAGGGCAAAGCTGAAAGTTTTGCATACTTCAAAAAATTTGGGGAAGCTATGCAAACACTCACTTTAACCAAAAGATAAGTCGTTTTAGGTCAGAAATGGCGGTGAATTTTGCATAGGAAAATGCTAGATTATTTAAAAAAAAATATCCATCAGAGTTTACGATCGGCATGCATCAGCAGAACGATGCCGCAGAAAGAATGGACGTAGCATCTGGATAAAACACCTGTTTACTCCTTCATTCTTCTCTTGATAAGTCACTCTGGACGGGGGCTGTTATGACTGCATTTACCTAATAAACAATCGCCTACTAAACCTTGAAAAAAAGGGTTCCACAAAAACGGGGTATGGTGTAAAGCCTGATCTTTTAAAACTGAGGGTTTTTGGCGTGTACATATTTTCGATTACCTAATCAAGTTCTTAAAAGTAAGCTCGACAGCCGCTCAAAAAAGTGCTACTTTATTTTACTGCCCGAAGGGGTACAGCTGTGGTGTCCACAGGAACAAAAAATTTCATACGTGGGCATGATATAATTTTCGATGAACACTTTTCAAAAACCAGTGGTTTTCTATTTCAACACCTATCGACTATTGAGGGCATCAGTTCGACTCCAATTGAAACTTTTTTTGAGGAATTGAAGGAGGGGCCGTCTTAGGAGGAAACCAGAAGGGAATTTCTGACGAAGAAAGAATCCTGTTGAGGGAAATTTAACTCTGTGAGGAGCACGAACCTCCACTGCCCAGCGTTCAAATTTATATCCACTGGCTCTTTGGGGCGGGGTCAATTATTGACCACTTTCCAAAACCTTCGATGACATCCATAGTAGAAATGATGCCCACAATTGATGGCTGCAGTTTAGGGAAAAATGACCCCCTTGAAGAAAAAGAGACTTGGATCCTTACTGAGCTGCCACCATTAAACGAGCTATCAACTGCAAGGGGTCTTCAAGAAATCAGGATAAAATGGACAGCTTACGGTACAAGGGGAGGGTTTGGTGTGAAGGGGTATGCACAGAGGAAAGGGTTTTACACAAAGAAACGTACTCACCCTAGCCCATTTAAAACCCCTGTCAGAACCCTGCTTGCAATTATAAACAAAAAAGGTTTTAAACGCCTTCCATTGGATTGAAAAATGCATTCCTACAGGAGAGGGATAATGAACAGCCACCTGGCTTCGTAACTGACAGCAACCTTGTTTATAAGTTAACAAACCCCCTTTGGGTTTGAAGCAGGCACCAGGGGGTGGAATGCTAAACTTGACAAATTTGTGAATTCTCTTTGGATTTAACATCTGAAAAAGAAAAAAAGTATATACTTCGACTTTACAACACAAAAAACTTACCTTTGGGTTTACGTAGATGACATAATTTTGGGGGAAACATCCAGAAGTTGAATGACTTTAAAAAATATCTTTTTCAGAATTCGAGATGAATGATCTTGGAGGGTTTGCACAACTATCTAGGTATAAAATTGATCAGAAAAAATAGGCATGTGTAGGGCCAAAAAACCTACTTGAAGAAAGTTCTCAGAAATTTGGTATGAAAATGCAAACTGGTCAAGACACCGATGGAGACAAAAACCCCCTGAATAACTACATCAAGTGCATAAAAAAAAACGTACCGTGACTTGTTTTTGGTAGTTTGATCCCTGGATACTCTACACTCGCCCTATCTGACTTCTCATTGTTTCTACAGCGGTATCAAGCAATGCAAAAAAAAGCTCACTGATTGGACTTAAATAATATCCATACATTCAAAAAAAACTTGAAGTTGGTCTCTTTTTTCCGAAGAACTGTGATGTCGCCCTTACGGGCCTACGTTTTATGTGGACTGGCAATTTACAGCAATGACGTAAACTACATTGGGTACGTATTTCAATTTTTGGTGCCAATGTTGGGTTGGACTACACGTAAGCAATTACAATCGCCCTACTCGACGGGGTCAGAGTTTTCTCCCTGTCAACCCCCTCATCCCACCTACTCTTTGAGAAGAATGATCCAGGACCTTTGGGGTCACTCTAGAAACCCCCCAAGGTGTACAAGGACAACCAGTCCTGCATAAGATGTTTGGGTAAATGGGAACATCGAAGACTAAAGCAATTGATGTCAAATACAACTTTTTTCGTGATTTGATTTAAGTGGTTTTATTGATGTGATTTATTTTGGGGGACAAATGAACAATGTGCTACATTCTGACAAAGAGTTTGGTTGGAAACAAAGTTTGAGTACTTTGTAATTATATTAGTTTAAACAAATCTGATTCACTAGAGTCTATTTGGGATTTTAAAGGGGTACATGTAGGATTTTTCCCCAAATTTTGGGTTGTAGTTGAATTGAGGGGGGTGTTAAAATATCAATTCTATGCGGGGATATTCTAGTTTGGGTTTTGGTCCCATCATTAAATGTGTCTTTCGTTTTTTAATCAATCTGTGTCCTGTTTATAAACCGTGTAACATTTATCAGTTTTTAGTTACAGCGTTACTGTTAATTCTAAAACCCTTTAAATTTTTTCTATAAATTTTGTGTACTCGACAAAACTGAGATGCACTGTTGTATTTTAATTTTCAAAGATAAATCAGAAGTTCCTTATTTCTAAATGCCATACTTAAAGGTTCACTTGACTTAAAAAACCCAAAAGGAAAAAGAAAAGCTAAACAAATTTAAATTGCTTCAGATTTTTCACAAACCCTTGCTTTAGCACCATCATTTTTTTTTCCATGGGCAACCTGTTCATGATGGGTCGCAACATTTTCCCGTGATTGCAAGAGAGCTCGTACAGCACTCTCTTTTCTGGCTAACCACCATATAATATCACCATTTTTTTAAAAAATCTCCTAAATTTCGTTTTTCTTAACAGATGAAGTTTTTTAGCAAGCATGTAAAGCGAAAAATTCCTAAACACTGAACAAATGTTTTAATAATTTAACTTCATCACACCACCAACACAGCTAACTGCAAGCGGTGCGCAACACAGTGAATGTTTATCAGTTTATGAAAATAGTTTTCTTTTGCACAGATAACCCTGTTTTTACCCAACCATATTTGCATCATAATCATACCCAAGCCTATAATGTAAACTTTTTTCTTTTATCTTTTGGGGATTAATTTTATCTAGATAATCATTATGTTTGTAAAAAACCCGGGCAGAATAAAATTTTGGTAGCATTTTAATTCTGATAGTCCATTTGGGGAGGGAGCTGAATTTACATCAAAAGAGTCTCTCTCCGACATTTTACAACAAACACCCAAATGAAAATCTTGAATTATATCTATGAAATCCGAATTTTACCATCTCAAAAAATTTATCTTCCCAAATTTTACATACAAACAGCTAAAATAAAATCCTGAATTTTTTCTCCTTTAAAAAAAGGGAATTTTTTCTCCGAAATCCGAATTGACCCCCTCAGAAGAGTCTCTCTTTCCCACACTTTACTCACAAACAGCAAAAAAAAAAATCCGTATTGTACTAAACTAAGGACATAAGTTTTAATTCTTGTGCTTTTAAAGTAAAAGTAAAGTTGAGACTTATCAAACTTATAAAATAACATGCCTGACTGACTGACTGACGACTGACATCATCGCCGAGCGCAAACTATCAAGGGTACAAGCATGAAATTCGACTTATTTCATTTTTTTATTAGGCACCCACAAGAAAGGATTTTTTGAAAATTCCCCCCCCCAAAAGGGGCAAAAAGGGGATGATAAATGTATGATAATATGTAGAAAGTCCGTCTTTTGAAAGTTCATAAACAAAATTTTGTATTTTGTTATTGACGTAAAACAAATAAAAACTGTTTTTAGGGAAATTTTGGAAATTTTTTTTTAATAAGGATGAAAAAGGGGGGGAAAGTTTTTATCGGACTGTCTGACTGACTGATTCATCACGCCGAGCGCAAAATATAAGGGTACAAGCATGAAAATTTGGGCTGTAATTCATTTTGTTATGTAGGCACCCACTAAGAAAGGATTTTAGAAAATTCCACCCCAAAGGGGTCAAAAAGGGATGAAAAATATGATGATAATATGTATGAAAGTCCCATTTTGAAAGTTACATAAACAAAATTTTGTAATTTTGCTTATTGACGTAAAAAAATAAATACGTTTTCAGAAATTTTGGAAAATTTTTTTTAATAGGGGTGAAAAAGGGGGGGAAAGTTTGTATCGGACTTGCATTATTTTGACTGAGGTCAAGTTATGGCATCAAAGTAACGTAATATTTTAAATTAATCTGTAAATACATAGTTATTTTCGTATTTGATATAACCAACTTCCACGCGAGCAAAGCCCCGGGCAACGCTATCTAGTTGATATACTTTTAAATTTTTCATAATATGGGGCGGATTAAATATTTTTTTTTTCCTAGCTTTGAAAAGAGGCTTTTGAGGGATAAGTTTATTTTCGATGATTGCAAGGATGTGATAACTTTTATAGTGCCTAAAATTGTATTTCCCCGTTTAGTGCCTATTTACAAAAGGGAGCCTTAAAGAGCCTTTTCTATCTACTCTTCCTCTAACCCCATTTTTTCTTTCTAAATACTTGCGGCTGCCCCCTCCCCTCCCCCTCCTTCACTTCTTTGGTTTCTCCATGTGGAACTCGTGAAGGGAGGAAAAAAACCCCTTTTTTCCCGGTCTGATAGGTTCAGACTAGTGATGGGGATAATCGAATGATTTAAGAATCGAAAAATCATTCGATTTTTTGAAAAATAATCGAATGATTTTGAAAGTAGTCGAAAATCGAATGTTTACTACTTTTAAAAGTAGTTACTTTGCTGGTTTTGCTTTGTGCTACATCTCTTCACCCTGCGTCGGGTTTCCCCAAAAATCATTCCTTTTCGTTTGCAGCTTATCAAATATTTTCTTTACTGCATTTAGTTCCTTGTTCCAGTGTCAAAGACTAAAGTCAGCCACAACAAAATAATATACAGTGAATGAGTGAACTCATGAGTCACATAAATAGCTCGCAATTAATATAAATACTTTTGCGTACGATTAATAATTAAATAAGAACATACGTTTCCCTTTGTGTTTAAAAGAATTAAAATAATTTACTCTTTAATAGTTCCTTAACATAACGAAGATATATAAGCTTACAAACTTATTTATATCTCGGTAAGTGATAAAAATACTTTCGATTTGAATAAATGAATCAATTATATGCCTCCTGAAAGCTTCACTTAGAATCAATAACACAATCACTACTCGACAAACGAGGACGTAAGTTTGCTGGATAATGATATTTTTGTTTTAAGAATGTAAAATTATTTCAGTGAATAAAATTATAGTACGGTCTGAATATTACGACCGGGCAATGTTTTTTAAATACATAAAAAGTATATACTTATCTACTTAATAAATGTAGGTCAACGTTAAAAAAATTTATCTCTCAAACCATTCGTGCTATATGCGTTTAGTTAGTTAGGAAGGTAAAACTTAAAGGAAATGTAAAAGAACAATCCACGTAGGAATATAGCAAAATAGTCGAATCATTTTGTAATTTTCATTCGAATTATTTTTGTCTGTTATTCGTTTGTAAACTGTAAAACCACTTAAACTTTGTATTAAATTAGCCTTATAAACATTCGAAAGCGTAATGTCGATTATTGTGTAGCAATGAGACTATTTATTGAAAATGAACCTAATAGAAAGGAAGACCTGTATAGAGATAGCCTGGAAACATTCATAATCATAAGGTCGATTTTCCTCAGCAATTCTGGCAAAGGAGTGGTAAGAGAATGAATCGTCCAGCTCGCGTCAAGTCAGCTACTGTTTTCATTCGAATAATTTTTTTAATTAGAATGATTTTGAAAGAATCGATTATTCAGAATAATCAAATGAATCGATTCTATTCATCCGATTCTTCCCATCACTAGTTCAGATTGGTCAGTCCAGCAACAAAGATTTTCTTAAAGCGCACAACAGTGTCAGTTCATTCAGTAGTTGTGTATATTACGCTGTTGTTAGAGGTGCATATCTGTTCATTAATATTTCTTTGTATTGGACTCAGTGTACATTATTATTATTATTATTATTATTATTATTAGCACCTCGTCTTACTACCCGTTCGGGTTATACGCACTTACGCTAATGTGTAATGGTAGGGTGATTGTGAGATGAAATGAAGGACCTACAGTTTAACGTGGAATCCGAACCACGGTGGCGACCTGGCATTCCACACATTCACAAGATGTCTTGTCAGAGGTGTGTACATTATTGAACTAGTAGAAAATGCCTAAAGAGAAAATCGTGTAAAACTGTATTATTCAAACAGTGGATTGGTGGTGATAGGAATTTCACAACGGATGGCAAAATAATTTTTTTTTGTCAGCCATGTTCCAAGGAGGTAAGTTATTTTTTCAAAAGGGGAAATGAAATTATTAATTTTGAAAGTCAAGGTTTTATTAAATATATTGTCTACTGTTTAAAAGTAAATCACGATTATTTGCTATTATTCAAACTAGGTTTCATTTCTTATTGAAGGATTTCAACGACAAAGTGGAAATATTTACCAAATCGTAACATTACGATCGAAAAAAAAAGCAATCTTAGTTCTCTTGTTAGGTGATGCTTTGTTAATTTGTAAAATCCACATATATTACTGGGTGAAAATTTCCATTTTTAATATTTAGGTAAAATGCGAGAAGAAATATCACCTAGAACAACACAAAAATACTGCAATACATATGAAGAATTCCGGAAAGAAAACAGAATCTCAAAAATTTAACGATACCGATAAAACCCAAGAGAAATTTTCTGCTGACTTATGCTCTGCGATGGTAGCTGCAAATATTCCCTGGAAGAAGCTGGAAAATCCAGAATTCAATACTTTTCTCAACAAATATACCAACATGAAGATACCAGACGAATCAACTCTGAGGAAACACTACTTGCATTCAACCTATTTATCCGTAAGTTTTTGCAATAGCAGTTTTTTTCTTTCTGACATTAAAAAATATTAAATGAATTGTATTGATTTAAACTATTTAAAGTAAACATTCTTTTTATTTCGTTTAAGACAGTTGAAAAAATCCAAGAAGATATTGGAGAATCATACATCTGGACTTCTGTTGATGAACCACTTACTGCTGTGGCAAATATGTAGCAAATGTTGTTGGAAAACTAGACTCTACGGGTCCTGGGAAACCTCACTTGGTTGTTCAAAAATGCTTGAGGCAACCAACAGCTCGACGATTGCCATAGTTGTTCGTGATGCTTTGCGTAAGTATATAATGTAATTGCACAAGATATACTATGTTAATTTAATGATTCGCAGT
Source organism: Timema cristinae (assembly GCA_039000515.1). NCBI lineage: Eukaryota > Metazoa > Arthropoda > Insecta > Phasmatodea > Timematidae > Timema > Timema cristinae. The sequence goes on from JBCFYV010003744.1 coordinate 10,797, forward strand.
GTTAGTCCTGTAAAAATTATAATTATAAATAAGTTAATTTATTTATTTAGGTGTCCTGTGGCTATCAGAAAACAACTACGAAAGGTTTTTGGTGTTGCTGACAGACAGTGCGGCCTACATGTTGAAAGCGGCTGCGATCTTCAAAGTATTATACGAGGCACGTCCAGAAAGTAAGAGTACTCGATTTTTTATTTTAAAAATAAAATTGTATTTAAAACAAAATTACAGGATTTTGTTGGTATGTATGTCAGTTATTTTTCCACGTAGTAGCCTTCCCGTTCTCTGCAGGCTGTGAGCCGTGGCACAAGATTTTTGATGCCCTCCTCAAAGAAATCTCCCGCCATCTCCTTCTTCCAGTTCAGGACCTCTTGTTTCACCTCCTCGTCAGTTGAAAATTTTTTCCGCCCATGTGAGTCTTGAGGGAGGTGAAAAGATAAAAGTCTGAAGGCGCAGTAGGTAAGGATCCTATATATGAGGGCACGGAGGGGAAATATGAGCATGTGTATGTGTGTACCCCCACCCCTTCCCCTCCCCTCCCGCGCCTTATACATGTGAAGTATGTTGGAGCTCTCGCCCTATCTATCTCTCCCTCTTACTCTCTCTCTTGAGGCAGAGAGGAGAAATGTATGTAGGTATTCCCTTAAACACGGATCATGTTTTAGGGCAGTGAGGGGAAATGTGGTGAGGGGATGTAGCTACCCCTTATACATGCATCATGTTTCAGGGCAGTGAGGAGAAATGTGGTGGGGGAGTATCATGATGATGAGGGGGGCGCGCCGACATCATGGTGAGGGGGATGGTCCTGAGGGGAGACAGTGCGCGGGGGGGGGAGGGGTCGTATGATCGGCTCAGCTCGGGGCGAGGGGAGCCGCTCGAGGTACAGAGACGTGTGCGTTCCACCCTCCTCTAAGTCCGAGCTTCAATCCCTGGAAACATACATATCTAAATGATCTTTTTTTGCTCTGAATGAAACATACATATCCCCCTTATTATAAAAGACCTTTTTTTACTCAGAACATAGCCTTAAATGGATACTCTTTTATTTCTATGTAATAGGATCATGGACTTAAATAATAGTACAACTTTTTTATTTAGCGAGTATATTCTTAAGATTATGATGATACATACACAAAGATTAAATTCTTTTTCTCTCTCGAAAAAATATAGTCTTTCACTCGATGCATACAAAAAATCTCTTTCTCTAAAGTCTTGGGTAAATACGTACATACGTCATAGAACGCGCACGCGCGAACGCTTCACCGCTTGAACAGTTCGTACTCGCCTTCACCTAGATATATCAGTCCTCTCTGTGAAGCGTTAAAACGACTCCTTTACCTCGCACCAAAGTTTTTGCCCGGAAGATGCACTCTGCCCACATAGTCTAGCGTTATGATGTTCGGTTCGTCTTCATCCTCGCTGACCTCTTCATCCCTTTCTAGACGACGGACGTTGTACGTTCGATACTTTTCAAGTTCGGAGACGCACTTGACCCGATCGAGTTCCTCGCGCTCGATTCGATCCAACTCGGTGCACAACGCGTTTTCCTCCTCCTCCTCCTGGAGAATTTGCGGCTCGTCACCGAGGCAAGCTGTAGAACAGCGTTCGACGGACTGACTCGATTCCCACATTCCGGGATTCTCCTGGAGAATTTGCGGTGCGTCCCCTTCCTTGAGATTGTAGACGGGGAAAGCGGTAGAACAGCGTTCGACGGACTGACTCGATTCCCACATTCCGGGATTATGGCATCCGAGCCAGTGCACGGAAGAATCGCAGCACTCGCTGTAACCTTTGTCGGCCCTCGCGATGTGGTATTCTAAACCGCCGTTCGAGATCTTAATATCGCTCATGTCCTCCAGACGGTAACCCAACTGCCTAAACATGTCGAATGAGATACGTCTCCCTACCTCGCGGTCGCTTTATACGCTAGGGATGGAGGGGAACGCGCTCTCCCTTCCCTCCCTCCTTCTACACTATATCCTTCGCATCGATCCACGAATTGTGAGACGAGTAGAACCCTAACCATTTAACGTATACTCTGTTTCCGGAACGTCTGACTATCTTCTCTACAAGGTAAACATCCGGATACGATGTCTTTCTAAGCTCCTTACCGTAGAAACCTCCCGTGATAGGATTACCTTTCATATCTTCGAGTAGGAAGGTCCTGGGCTTAGTCTCGACGACGTTACGTATTTTAAACAGTTCGGTCGACCAGTTCGCGGTATAACCCTTTTCGAAAACGTCCTTATACTTGCTGATACGAACTATATAACCCACTTTAAAAATGTTCGGCGTGGAATCCGAGATCTTGAAACGTTTATAGACGGTATGTAAAAGTCTATCGTCCTTGACGTCTATAGGTCTCATCTTTATGGTCGAGTGTACCGTACGGTTGTATTCGTTCAGTAAGGAATCGATTATATCGATCCATATATAGGATCCTTTAACCCTGAACCTCCTCCACATCATGTTCTTGAGAGTACGATTAAATCGTTCCACGACGCTAGCCTTGACGTTGCTGTATGTAGAATAATGACTGATTCTCTTTCTCTTCATGATCGTTTTGAATTCCACGTTGTAAAACTCTGTACCATTATCCGTTTGGAGATGACGTACAGGAGGTAAACCTTTGTCGGTCACCTTATCGAGGAGGAGAGCCATTGCGGCGCTGACATTCTTACCCGTCTTAGTCTTGACAGGTGCGGCCCAAGCCCTCTTGGAATACACGTCGATGACGGTGAGAAGGTACTTGAAACCCTTATTCGATCCTGAGTAGGGTATCATCTCCACCAGATCGGATTGAAGGAGCTCGTTCAAGCCTCGTACGCTAATATGTCTTCGAGGAAATCGTCGTCTTGCAGGACGATGAAGTTCGCGCGCAATCTCCCACTTGACGGAGGACATGATTGTGATAAAATACCGAAGAGATGAACGTCTTTATACGATGATTCCGGCCTCGCGTAATTCCTCAATGATAGAAACGATCTCGTTCTCGTGCGCGGAATGACCGGCCTCGGTAGATGCGTGTAAGAGTCGTAATCGATCGACCAATTCGTTAGAATCGTCCCAATAGGTATAATCGACCCCTCTCCCTGTCTCCATCTTGTATAAACCCTCACCCTCAAGCTCCTCCTCAAACATAGGTTTGATGATTAACGAATACTTTGATCCCGCTCGCTTCTTGATACGAGCGTACGGCTCGTTTCTCAACCGATGCGCGTTCGTTTCTTAGAGCATAGACTTGTATACTTTCAGATCGTCCTTAGTATAATGAACGGTGCTCTTCTGAAGAGAAATTCTAATAGTCCTCTAGTATACGGTACCGTCTTATTGTTAAGGAGTATTGTACCGTCTCTACCGTTGAATACGATACGGGTATCTTCGAGATTGGTAGAGTCACCTTCATGACGGACTCCTTAGGTCTTATCGGAATGCGCGTGAGATGAATAAAGATAAGTATCCAATAGATGGTTGTTTTGCAATATCTCAGGTGAAACTTCCGTCTCCTCGGGTTCGGGTTCAGCGAGCGCCTTCGCCATCTTGTTTAGAGGATCCGTTATAGGTTTGAACGTTTCATTCGCGACGTGCTCGGACTCGTGTCGGGCATCACGTAGTTGCTTATACTTTCGTTTAATAATCTTACTCGCTTTTATGATATCCTCCGTGACCTTCGTCGACATGATGTAATGTGTGAATGTCTCTTACCGCGAAGAAATGGTTCATTATATCTAAACGTAAGTAAAACCTAATTCGACGTGTAAAATCTGAGACGTCGTCAGGCGTTTTTCTATCATGAAAGATATAGAGTCATCTTTGGACACCTCGAAAGGTGGATCGTCGATAATTTTAAGATTCAACAAGCAAATAATATCTTTCAAGTTCATGACTATCGATGAAACGATGCCCGCCCTCTTGAACTTATAACCGCGTTCACCCGTTAGAGTCAATTCGAAATGTCTCGTATCCTTCCTCATAGGTTTCGAATCCAAGTAGATGTAGATGAAACTACGATTAACCGTATAGTCTACGTAAGCTTTAGGCACGGCGTCTGAAGGTGATGAGGGCATACCTATGTTTCGCAAAACTAGGCCACCTGCATCGTAAAGCCGTTCGGTATCCGTCCCATTTACGTATAGTATACCTCTCACTATCAAATCGTTGTAAATGGTTCGTTGTATCACGAAAGTTTCCTCTAGGCTTATCAGCTTTGAACCTAAAGCGTCAAGCGTAGTTTTATTTTCGTCGAGACGATCTTCATGATGTTGAGACAGTTTCCGCACCTCCTCCATCCCTTGACGGCTACTCTTCTCAAAGTCGGCGTATTTTATTCGATCGTTCTCCAAATCTTCGATCAACGATTCCATCTGTCCTTTGATGACGTCCTTGGCGGCGTTGAGGGCGACTATCTGCTCGTTACTATGTTTCGCATCCTTCCTATCGACGTAAGACTTGTTACAGACATCCTTAGATGCGATGGGCGTCTCGACGTTGACGATCCTCTTCAATCTAGCGTCGTAATAGCCTTTAGAGTTTAGAGTCAGATTTCCTTCCGTCTCGACGAGAGATCTATATTTGTGGAGACTATGACCGAATTTAGATATGTACGACATGATGTCTTATCGCGTACTGAATATACGTTCATGTCAATCGTGCAAGATAAAGGTATCGAACGCGTAGCGATATCGTCCTTTATCAATCTCATGATCTTTACTCAACACCAGAAAATCGTACTTGTGTTTTTTCCAACACAGTGAGCACACCTCCTTAAATTTTTGGAATGTCATATCCGTGTTCACGTGATCGTCGTAGACGTGTCTCAGATTCGTATCGTCCATCCTGAATAGGATGAGAATATTAGCGTTATCTCTCAACATCTGTTTAGGAATGCGCGAGTACGTCTGACAGAGATAGAAACAGTCTATAGACTTATGTCTACCCATACTGAAATAAGCCTGTATATTAAACTCTTTATCGCAAGCGACGTCGTCGAAAATGAATACAGAGTCGGGTTCGGCCTCGGACGGAGGGATAATTTCCGCGTTGTCGGAATACGGGAAATAGCCCATACCTTCGACGAGCGAGAGAACCTTTGATAAACGTTGATACTTTGGCTTTTACAACGATTTAGAGTAAACGTACACGTTCTTGAAGCGTAGACCGTTAGGTTCCTCCAACAGACTGATCATGGCGTTGGTTTTACCGAAATTCGAAGGTCCGCAGATGATTCAGCGGATAGTATCAGGTAACAACGTACCGTGTCTCTGAGGTAAAGCTCCGCTCTCATCGTGATCGTTGTTGTGTACAGTTAAAGAATCTGTCTGTTTCTCGATCCGCATGTTGACTACTTCATCTATATAATGTGCGCACCTATATAAATACGAATCAGTACGTGTCATGATACGAAGAAGAGGGGGAGGATTGTTGAATAAGATAATCAATAATCTACCGTTTGAAGCGCATATACCTGGATACCAGTACTGCGGACCGAGGACAAAGTTGGAAAAACGATTGAAACGAGGTGATCCCGGAATAAACGAGTTAGATCGATACTGTAAAGAACACGATATGGCCTACTCCAAGGTGAAAGATCTTGCAGGACGTCATACTGCAGATCGTGAACTTATCGAGAAATCGTGGAAAAGATTACTCGCGCCTGACTCGAAGTTGGGCGAGAAAGCCGCTGCGTGGGCGGTCACCAACGCGATGAAAGCTAAAGTCAAGATGGGTTCCGGTCTAAAGAATAAGAAGAAGAAAACTCAACGTCGTCAACGGCGAGCTACTACTAGACGCCGTAAGAAGAAGGATGGAATTCTAGCTATACTACCTTTGATCGCAGCGCTTGGAGCCGTCGCCGGAGGAGCCGCGGGAATCACGAAGGCTGTACAAAGTGCGAAGGCGAATACGAAACAATTGAACGAGGCTCAGAGACATAATCGTACGCTCGAAGCTATCGCCATGGGGAAAGGGATGTATCTACAGCCTTACCCGAAAAGAAAATGACTACCTAAACGTGCCCTTACTAAAACGGATCTGCGCAAGTACGCCGGTGAGTTAAAAATCTCCTTCTTTAGAGGAGTATTTGCGAGAGATGCTTTACCTAGCGGTCCTCCTTGGAAGATAGAGAACGCCATCATCAATCTTGATAATGATAGCGGTAAGGGTACGCATTGGGTGGCGTATAAGAAAAACGGCGGGCGGGCGGATTATTTCGATAGTTTCGGTGATCTAAGACCGCCGCTCGAACTTGTTCGATATCTCGGAAGAATACCTATCACCTATAATCATACTCGGTATCAAGAGTACGGGACCGTTTTATGCGGTCATCTTTGTTTAGCTTTCCTTAAATACTCGCGTTGACGTTCGATATTAGTAAATATGTCTATGACGCTTACACTGACGGGTCAGAGTTCGAATCTGACAGAGTACTACTTCCCGCATATCCTGCTCGGAGAAGAGAATCGTGAAGAAGAATGGTTTATCGGACTGATCAATCTGGCCACGTTCAATTCCATACCGAACATCGACGAACGTAATAATAAATTTTATTGCGACGGTAAAGAGTATACCGTCCCTCCGGTCACCTATGAACTTGAGGCGTTGGATCGATTATTGCGAAGAGAAGTCCTGAGTAACGTAAAGCTCTGGATTATCGGATTATCGATGACCCTAGCACTTTAAAGAGCTATATCACTTGCAATAAACCTATCGACTTTACCCGACCTGGCACGTTTGCATCCTTGCTAGGGTTCGACTCGGTCATACTTCCTGCAGGGAAGACGCACATATCTACCAATACCGTGAATATTCTTCACGTGAATGTGATCCGCGTAGAATGTAGTCTCGCTAGCGGGGCTTACGTCAACGTAGAACCGAGTCATACCTTGCACGAGTTCAGCATGACCGTCCCGCCGGGCTATAAGATAGTGGAAGCGCCTAACAATATCATTTACCTTCCGGTAACGAAGCGAGTAATAGAGTCTATCGCGGTACGACTTATCGACGAACGAGGAGATATCATCAACTTTAGAGACGAGACGATATCGCTACGTCTACATCTGAAACGAGTCGGTGGAGATGGAACTTGTACTAGATAAAACGAGACGGCGAAGTCTTCCTCGAAACATTGAGAGAAGGACAGTGAAAGTGTTAACACCTGCAAATAAACTCTATTTAAGACGTCTAGGTTACTCATTACGAAAATAATGGATGACGCCGCGGATATTCTGAACATTGAGGAGGCTGCCGCTTTCGATACGGCCTTGAGCAGTTTCCAGTATCATTCATACGCCTCGTATATCCCCGGCCCGTTAGCTAACGGGAAAGAGCTTAGGATATCTATCCAACAAGAAGGGTTATGCACGTTACCTCACCGTTCTTTGCTACATATCAAAGGGCGACTACTCTTGAATACGGGAGAACCTGGAAGTACTTCGAGGATTGTTAATAATGGAATACTGCATCTATTCTCAAGAATCGCCTATGAGATCAACGGGGTAGAGATTGATCAATCGAGAGATGTAGGTATTTCGACTCAGCTTAAAAACTATCTATCTATAAGGAATGGTTGGCAGACTCATCTTTCAAACGCCGGTTGGAGGTTTGAAGGAGTTCACGTGCACGCTGAAACAGGCATCTTTGACGTATGTATCCCTTTACGTCTCATACTAGGATTCGTTGAAGACTATTCCCGAATACTGATCAACGCGAAACAAGAACTGGTGCTAGTTCGTTCGACTGGCGACAACAACGCTTTACAAAGAGCCCCACCTCCTGCCGTGGAGACACCCTCTAGGATCGAGTTAAGTAAAATATCTTGGCTTGTACCGCATATAAAGACTGACGATATCAATCGTCTCAACCTGCTTAATTTCATCAAGAGCGGGAGGATCATCGAGCTACCTTTTCGTACTTGGGAATTGAACAAGTACCCTAACGTACCTACCTCTAATCAGCATGATTGGACCGTGAAAACGTCAACTTTGCTGGAAAAACCACGTTACGTTGTTTTCGCTCTTCAGTCCGGACGGAACAATACAACGGCTGCAGATAGAAGTATTTTCGACCATTGTAATTTGCGTAATGCTAAACTCTATCTAAATTCTATCATGTACACTTACGAGGATATGAACTTGAAATTTAGACAAGATTCCTTCTCGAAATTATACGAAGACTACGCTAATTTCCAGACTTCGTACTACGGAACGAGCGCCTCTTTACCTTTACTTGACCCTTCTCATTTCAAGTCTCACGCACCCATCGTCGTGTTCGATGCTAGCTGACAGGAAGATACTCTCAAGGACGGTATGGTGACGTGTCGTATAACGTTCGAGACAGGAAAATATCCCGGTAAATACCAAGGCGTTTTGTCTAATCATACACGATAGAGTTGTCCGCTATAACCCTTCAAGCAGTGACGTTAGCAAGATGACATCATAAATGAGACAACATTGTTCAATATCGGCAACCTCTCCGCGTCGAACAGGAGGTACGGTGGGGTGGAGGGGGTGGGAAGTTCAGTACACATCGCGAGTATCAATCTATATTAAAGGAACTGGGAAGATGAGTTGACTACAGAGTATCATCAACGCTGATAGTGACAAGTACAAAGCTTAAAAAACGATTGTTCCTGTACCTGTAAAAAATGTCCGACTGCTCCGCGAACGGTTTAAGAATTTTAAGTTTGATCGGACAAAACTTTTGCGATCAGACCAAGAGCGCGATGCGGAACGATATGAGTTCGGTTATTCCAGACTTGCTTCATATGATAGTCTTGATAAACGAGTATAAAGAGTACATTGATTTCAATAAGTTATCATGCTTCTGCGGTCAAGACGAGGTTGACACGGTCAGACGGAAGAAGAAAACTATTGACGATTCTAAACGTTCGCTTGGAAAGAAGAATAAAACTTCTGAGGAAACGAACGAGAAGCCTACGAAGAAGAAGCTGCGAGACGAGTTGAGTGAGCACTTTTAAGTATAGGAATAATTTTCAATCTAAAAAAACTTTTTCACAGCTACTTGCAATGTATTAAAGATTATTTAATTTATTCTTTGTATAAGTCTAATAATAAGCTAACGATTATTACTTTTCCCATTGTTGGAAATAAATGTATTTAAGTATAAGTTTAATAATGTAACGAGCTTTTTAAATAAATGTGTTTAAGTATAAGTCTAGGAATGTAACGAGCTTTTTTTTAAATAAAAAGAATTAACGATTATTACTCTTTCTTTTTATTCTTGGGAAAAAATTATATTTAATCAAGAGGGGTGGGGGCGAGAGGAGAGGTAAAAAATAACAATACGCACATGCACACACAGAAAACTTCATTTATTTAATATAGTGATATACAATTTTTTTAAAACAGATACGTACTAAATTAGTATATTTTCTTCTTCAGTTAAGTTACAGAACATGAATTTTTTTTTTCTCAAGTCTTTTAGAAGCACTAACATTTTTTTCTAGTAATAAAGGTATAGTTCTTTTTTTCTGAATATACATTAGCATTAATTAATCACCATTTAATGATATACATACTACAAGAATATTTTTTTCTCAAGTCTTTTAAGAAGCACTAACATTTTCTAATGATAAAGGTATAGTTCTTTTTTCTTAATATACATTAGCATTAATTAATCAACATTTAATGATATACATACTACATGAATTTTTTTTTTCAAGTCTTTTTAGAAGCACTAACATTTTTTTCTAGTAATAAAAGTATAGTTCTTTTTTTCTGAATATACATTGACATTAATTATTCACTTACACTATAGAGACGTGGGGGTTAATATCAATCAACGTCTCTTGGGAGGAAGTAAATGCCTGCGCACTTTGATATTAACTGTACCGGATAAAGTTGTAGATCATGAATATACAGAAGCACTGACACACTTGCACGACGGTCCAGCTTCAATCGACGACTCTTGGAAGGAAGTAGATGGCTGTTCACTTATAGAGTAATGGCTCCAAGGTAATGTCTTAACTGAGCCAGGTATCACGTATTTTTTGTCGTCGATAGAGCATAGCGCGACCCGATTGAATTTTTGAGTGTAAAGTTTGAATCCTACGGCTCTTATTGAACGAGCCTCTCTCATGACTACCGTCTCATCGGTCAAACAATTACGATAGTCCTCTAACGAGAGCGTTCTTAACGCGCTACTCTTGACACCTTTAGCCTTGAGCGTCTCGCCATCTCCTTGCACTGCGAATGAATAGAGTTTAGGACGTAAACCTATGAACTCGGTGATGATCCGACCTCGAGTCTCGTCTTTTAGTTTACCTAGCACTCCTTTATTTACTACAGGCATGCCGTAAACATTGTCTTGTCCGTAGGTGGAGGTGTCCAGGTAGTCATTAGCTAACGGGATAAGTCGCTGGTACGCGTCCTCAACAGTCATGTAGTAGAGAAGTGAGTCTGTATCTGTGTATTGGAGTTTTAACGCACCTGTAGGGAAGGCGGGAACCATAACCTGGTAATGTAGACCGTACATGACTACTTTCTAGATTTCCAAAATGGCGAATCCCGCATAAATCGGCATATCAAAGTAAATCTCCTGCGGCTCCATCTCGATGATGATCAGGTTTTCCGACACGATCGTACGGTTTTTAAAGTTTGGACTGGCTAAGAGGTTACCCGCTCCAAATTTCCCTTCCCACCTGGTAGTTATCTTTATCGTACGTTAGGCCCTCTTGTTAGATATAAGACGACCGAATGCGGCATTGTTCATCAGTTTGAAAAACATGTTTTCAAACTGATTGCTCGCTGTACTCCTCATTTCCGCGTTCAGCTTGACATACGGGGCCATCCATGGAAATTGCTTGAAACTGAGAACCCTGTGTACTCTCGTCAGTTTCAATCCATTCACTAAACATAACTTTAGATGACGATAGTGAATGACATACCTAGTCTTATTAGCTAAAGTCGTTAACAATTTATCGTGCTTCCCTACGGGTGGAATCCCTTTCTAAGGACAGAATGGCAAGTCAGAATGAGCATCGTGTACATCTTGTGGATATTCAAGATTTACCTGTAAGATATACCCCGTCTCCGCATCGTCCTCTACTTTTAGCACATCCAAACGGGCAATTTAATCATCTTCAACCCACCTGAACCCTCCATAGGGTAACGAGCTCAACATACTAAATGAATAGAGTCCATTCACGTCTAGATAAACGAGGTAAGACTCTGGCTTGGAATGGTCGAATGAGTCCATATACCGATTATTCGCTACAGAGTGACGATTAGCCACGAAACATACCCCTCCTCGAATAGCTCCCTCAATGAATTGATGAATATCCACATCATCTATTAATTCAAGCCGTACCCGGGTTATTCTCAATAGAGCTTGGTACGCGAGACTAGGAGCTGTAAGAGACCATCCGGGATCGAGTCTATACGTCTTCATACAAAGATCACAAAAGTTCTCAAAGACGTCAGCCAGTAACGTTACGTCCGTATACAGGTAGAGGTTCGAGTAGTCCCAAAGATTCTTGCATTCAAATAGCCGCCAAACCTCGCAGGCATGATCATAGTCTTCCTGAGAGATATGACTATCCGTGAGCGCGTTATAGAATTTATCTTTGCTCGGTAACTGAGTCTCGTTCAGTCGCTCAAATGAATCTATATAGTCATAGGGGAACACGCCTTTACGAGTGACTAGGTTGAACCGTTCATCATCAGGATGACACTTACGAGTGATTTTAAGTTGCTCGGGTTCGAGGTAAGATACGCATTTCTCTAGGGAGGTACATAGAAAGCTGAAACTATCTATAATATTAATCGTGATCCCTCGAAACCTGTGCCAAATATACTTCATGATTACTTTGAATCTTCACATAGTCTCTCCAATAACTCTGAATTTTCCCGGATTGACAAGAACGCACTCCCCTGTGAACGGATAAGTTTCTCTACGTTCGACAAGTGATTCAAGAAGGAAAAAATTGTCGTAGCAACGCGTGTTATGGATTACCACGCTCAGATGACTCGGGTTCTTGTAATTAATATTACACGTTGCGTGACTGCTCCCACCATAAAGTCCTGACAAGTGACAATGATCCATAACGTGGATATCATCATTCGCGTAGGGTTTTTCGCATATATGACAATGGGTGGCCGTATTATGAGCATCTCTTTGGGCAGGTGTTAGTGGCGTCATCGGAACGACGGTACTATAACAATCTAGTACACGCTTTGCCGTATCTACGAGAGCCTCAACAAATTGATCTGTACAATCTTTTCCCGTGAAGTACCGGTACTCTGAGAGATTATCATCAAAATTACATTTAGTGTACATACCTACAGAATACGTTACATGACGCTGTACATTCTCAGTATAAGAAAATTTCGTGTCAGGATCACACGTCTCTATCGGCACAAGTAAGCTCTCCAAGTCTGCGTATACGATAAATCCTGTTTTCTCCTGCTGTTTTTACTGCGAGAACGCTAGGAATTTATTCTCTCCTTGAGGGAATGTACTCCTTACCGCACCAAATTTTTTACACGTATCTTTATGTTTTGCAAGTTTATTTTCAGTCAGAAAAGAGGTCAAACTTCGGTCGCAAAAGTACCTACGTCTTGTGTCAGACGTTGGTGATAATTGCGGGTTTATTAACCGAGACAGATTTTTGATCGCGCTGAAATGATAAGTTTCCGTTCCATGTACTCTTATTATGAATAAATGAACATGTCTGGCGCGCTCTTTAGCGCTGACATGCACGGGAACGATCACTAGTGTTTTAGAGTTGTCTGCAGTGTCAATATAAGAGTCACTACCATCGTGTTTTGCAGTGTACACATTAACGGATATATCGATAAGCCTTTCGAAGCGTTCGATATATCTCATTTCGAACGGGAGCGGGATTCCATCTAGATTCAGCACGTTTCGAAAATTAGGATATGATTATAAACGCTGAGCTTTTCCCGTCGGTTCAAAGAGGCACGCCAATACGGATGCAGGGAAGCAAAGTCCTTCTTCAGATTGTACATTTATCAGCGCTCTACGTCCGGCTATAATTTCAGGGATTTTAACACGAGCCCCGATCGTTTTTCGAGAAATTTACTCTCATTTCCAACGCACCGTCGTATATCAATCCCGAGTCTCTAGAAACGAAGGTCTCAATCTGAGCAAGGAGTGGGAAGATCACGTTATTTTCATATATCTCCTCCAAGTTTATCAGGTTAAATATATCATATAGAGTAGAGTTGAAATAGCCTTTTTCAATTCTACCTTCGGTAGGATGCCTAAACTCGCAGATGAGGCTACAATTTACCTTTATCGAGACATTTGCGTTTGATTCTTTTTCTACCGTCTTTATGTAAATATCCCCGCACGCAACGAGAAACTGTACAGGATCCTTATAGGGTAGTTCATTGGTGATAGAGTACGTCTTTATGCGTCGGGCGTACGCTTGTTCAATAAGTTTGATAGATAGTCCTAGCGGCACCAGGTAAAGCCTAAACTGTGTAAATCCTGCACCTAAGTTTTGTGAACGGGTTATAAGTCTTTGGGGTCTGTACCTCTATATTGTCCTGTCCCAAAAATCAGGGACATCGGGGGTCTTAATCTGAGGGTATATGTTTATTAACCCTTTATACCTTCCCTTCGTGAAGAGCGGTATCATGTTTTAGGTATTTAAAATTTAAAACTTCATTAGAGCTTAAATTTATCGAGAGTATATTTCCCTTTTCCCCTTTGTTTTCCGGATACGATGATAGGAGTTGACAAGGGGAGTCGTTTTATGGGGGGGGCCTGACCCTGTTTTTTTTTTTTTTTAAGTTCGTGTGGGACTATGCTCTAAGCAGGCCCTCCCTCCTCGTTTTTATCCTCTTCTTTTTGGCCCGCTTGCTCTAGAATTTTCATCGGCGGTCTGAGACAGCTAAAAAAACAAACAGGAAAAATCTAGTTAGCAGATCATGAAGCCATGATATACAAAAATTTGAAGTAAAAAGTCTGTGTGTGGGGTTTGTGTGGGGGGTGTATATGTGTATTTGTGTATTTTGTGTATATGGTATATGTGTATATGTGTATGTGGGGTATTTGTGTGTATATGTGTATGTGTGTTTATGTGTGTTTTGTGTTTATGTGTTATGTGTATTTGTGTATATGTGTGTAAAGTGTGTTATGTGTGTATATGGTGTATGTGTGTATGTGT
>JBCFYV010003745.1:0-26988 GCA_039000515.1 Timema cristinae
TCTCCAGCCTATAAAACATCTGATTTATTATTAATTTAACATCTACTTTGAGAACACTCTTGACTTCAAAATAATAATAATAACTTCATTAATAACAATAATGACTTGTCCGGATTCAACTGTAGCTCAGTCTGTGGAAATGTACCGTTGCCCAGGAGACTACCGAATATACTAATAGTATTTTATTTTCGTGGAGGCCCTTTTCATGTCCCGATGGGATGATGGTTGTAAATCTGACGTAAAGCCAATGAAGATAATAACCTAATATAATTCTAAATAACCAAAACATGGTGACATTGAAAATTATTCCCCTTTTGTGAAAAATCCCAAGGTACCAGCCGGGAATCGAACATCTATGTCAGCAGCCAGAAGATCTAAACCTATAAAACGAGGCAGGTCAACGGCTTCGATTCTGACAGTTGAAAGAAATAACGATTTTATGAACTTCCGCCATTCCCTGCTGACTAGAGTAGAAACGACACCTTTACTACCCAACGGCTCTGTCAGTGTTACGTTTCTACGAGGCATTACTGTGAACAGCCCACAGTTAGAACGAACCTTAAGGACGTTGCCTACCTGTGACGTCACGGCCGATCAAGATAGAATTTCCCATGTTAATGAATTTACGTTTTACTCAGCGAGTTTTTAATATATAAAGTTGAAACCAAAACCATAAATTCGTAAATAATTCTAAAAATAATCCTACAGTGTCACAAAATTATTATTTTTGTCCTTAGGATTTTTTTGTAATTTTGTTTATATAAATCTTCTTAATATTAAGCTATTTGGCTCTGTCACGAAAGTGTCCTGTAGAAGTCTTCCTGCCAGGATTTAGATTAAAAATGTCCGTGGTAGCATCTATCTATAATATCGAACAAAAAATATAAAATTAAAAAGCAAGTCAATGTTTTCAAGGCACAAATATTAATGTGACTATGTAAACTCGCCAGAGGAAGAGGGAAAGTGTTATCAGCACATAGACAAGAGCACTCTTAGGATAAACTACTCATTTTATTTCCTCTCTTTCTATCTCTTACCTTGGTGTCCAAGTGTGATAGTGCTCATACTGATTAGGTTCATTATGCTAAGATGCAACTCTCTTGGCAAAATAGTTTCGAAATCTCTAAGAATCCAAAGCCGTTGAAGTTCATTCTGGAACTTTTAATAAAATTATCAAAATGTAGAAATAGATACTTGAGGTATGAATCATATTCAGAGGTATTTTTAAAATTTACCATGCGTATGTAGCAAACATATTTATTTTAGGTTTTAAGATAATTAACATATTATAGTTGGTAAAATCTTGGACTTCGAGAATTTGGTAGATAATAAACACCTCTCATATTACACCTTATGTGTCTTATAGTTGATGTCATCGTCCAAGATTTGTAAATGAGCTTTTATATTCTGACTAGATAGCTGTTGCCCGCGCTTTGCTCGCGTGGAAGTTGATTATATACAATACGAAAATATACATATGTGTTTACAGATTAATTAAAAATATTACGTTACGTTGATGACCATAAATTGACCTCAGATCAAAAATAATGCAAGTCCGATACAAACTTTCACCCCCTTTTTCATCCCTTATTAAATAAAATTTCCAAAATTCCTGAAACACGTATTTATTTGTTTTACTTCAATAACCGAAATACAAAATTTTGTTTATGTAACTTTCAAAATGACGGACTTTCATACATATTATCATCCCCTATTTTGACCCCTTTGGGGTGGAATTTTCTAAAATCCTTTCTTAGTGGGTGCCTACATAACAAAATGAATATACAGTCCGAATTTCATGCTTGTAGCCTTGATAGTTTGCGCTCGGCGATGATGAATCAGTCAGTCAGTCAGTCAGGACATGTTATTTTATAAGTATAGATTAGAGATAGGCCAAAAATTATTATAAAATACCTCATGCAATATTCTTTGACCGATATGAATTCAAGTTAAAAACTTATTTAGGTTCTACATCAACTTATAGTATATATATTACTGTTAATTCTATAAATCAGGTTAATATACATAATCACCAGATGTTACGAATAATAACCAACAGTTTTAGTGAATATGATATATTTTCATGTTGAAGTAAAAATATTCAGTTTAAAATGTTATTATGAAACATAACCAGAACCCTATGTTTAAAGTGATTAATCTCATCTTTCATTGAGTGCAGACGTGGGGTGTTATCTTGATATGAAATCTGTCTGACCTAATCTAACCTAACATAACAAATAAATTTTCATATTATTATAATTTATCACTTCAGCCCAACCGGATGTTTTTATCACTTCAGCCAGACACGTTATGTTGCCATGTAAAATAAATTGTTAAAATAACAAATTAGATTTTCATAATATTATAATTTATCACTTCAGCCATAAAAGGTTTTGTTGTGTAAAATAACTGGTTAAAATAATAAATATCATGTATAAAATCACAATAACCACTAATATCGGATGCTTTTTAAATTATCCGCTCATTATCTACAATAACTAATTTATAACTTAAACGGTAACATATTATTCTGACTGAAATATATTAAAGTTAACATGTTTATATATTATTAGTTTATATTGTATATATATATATGCGTGTCTTAGATACATCACTTGTAGCCCAGTTTGTGAAAATATTATCTAGTACTAATGTAACTTTGTCAAGAGTACGCCTGAATGTATTATCGTACATTCTTTCCGTGGATATGATGTTATATATGATGGTGTGTAACCAGTGGAAACACTTAAACCTAGCTTAAGCCTAATTAAGCAAGCCTTGGTGACCGTTGGGATAATTCCCCTTTCGATAAATTTGCCCAAGGAACCAGCTGGGAATTGAACCCAGGATACCCTAGATTCGTAGCCGGGTGCACTAACCACTACACCACGGGGCAGGTTGACTTAGAGAAGAAGACTTATATTTCCATTGATCTAACATGCTAGTCTTAAAAAACCTTCAAATGGATAATCAATTTATAGTTTAATAACAATTAGCTTGTTAAAATCCTAAGATGATAATGATTTTTAGATACTATAGCTTAAAAGCTCACGGTACATGCAAAATATTTAACAATACATACATTTGTTTTACTCGTTACACTTGTAAGATATTCAGATGGCTATTTATATATTTCACGTAATTTTTAAGAGTGTATCGAAAAAATTGTTTTATGGCATACTTGCTTCTAAACACAATGATGACGGTGTGTGAAAAATAATTATATATACAAAGAAACTTAATTTAATATTACTTAATGTAATAATTTTATGCTTAAAAATTAAGTTTCAAAAACCATAATCTAGAGGAAATGTTTTAGGTTTCACTCTAAGATTATTAATATTATTATTATATCAAAATATTTTCTATTTATTGAATGTCCATACATAAAATGAAACATATTATTATTATTATTATCATCTCAAACTAATTATCTTAGATTTTAATCAAAATATTATGAGTAAATAATGTTTTTAATGTGATACATGTGAGTATAGGGTTTTATATAAAGATATAACAAACTATTTTAACATTTTATTATAAAAACACTCTCCATCTCACCCAATTGGCTACTCTGTAGATATATCAATGAATATTAGTAAAATGCAGTGTTAGGTTTATTATTAATTACAATTTTTTTTATATATATTTAATAATAATTATTTATATGATGATCACAATATGTGTTATATATCAATAAATATGAATGAATATAAATGTTTAAATATCACTTGTTTACTAATTGAGTCACTGAGCTTAAATAATCGCAATACATCTAATATATGAATATATTATATTACAGAGTAAAATAACATTTTAGATTCGTGATATACGCCTATGTAGTAACTATGCTAATGGGTTTGGTATAAGAAAGGTTGAACTTAGAAAGTATAGCCACATTTGAATGGAAAGAATAGGATACCATTTAGGAAAAACACCCCCAGTATTCAGTACTGTACACCAAACCAGAATTGAACTCTGATATCCTCTTCATCGGCAGTCTAATCTATTATGAGAGAGACGCCTTTGACAATGTGACCAACGAAGTAGGTTCTAATATAATTAATTTAAGAACGTGCATCTTACTAATGAGCCTTTGAATTTCTCTAGAGTTCACATTTTTATATTCGATAACATCTTACAATTAAATAAATCACTCAAATAAATTTGAATCTAAACATTCATCATAGTCTTAGTATAAATACAACTAATTATATAATATTAAATTTCCACTCAAATATCAAGCTTAAATAATAAAAAGTGTTTCTACAGATTGTCTAGGCCATTTATTTGAAAGCCATTGCTGCCCATCCGGGCTATCTGAAACTAACCACACAAAAGGGATGAGGATGAGAAGGTAGAATAAAGAGAAATTTACATTAATATATGTAGAGGGAATGTGGAATGCATTTAGTAAAAATCCCCCCTAACCTCAGTACACCCACCCTTGATTAGAATTATGAGCTCCCATTGACCGTAAAACTAGACTTGAGGAGCCTGACTTCTAGTCCATGTGTGAGTAAAATAATGTCTTACATAATAGCTTAAATATACCACCTCCTCGATCATCGACAAGGACAATAATGAAAAGTCATAGCCATCATACATAAACTGAACGAATTCAATTTCTATGCAAGCTATTAGTCACTCCCATTTAATTAATCCCAGACCAAATATAACAATAAAACCTAAAATCATTAAGTTATCTGATAAAAGTTGATAAATCCATTTTCACAGGGATTTATTTTGGACCTTGCTCCACACGTAACTAGGAGCCCCTAAATCAATAGACAGATTCAGCGTCGACCTAGTTATGGTGCATAACCTCTGATATATCCAACACGTTTAGTCCCAACTAAAGTTTCCCTGGTCGATGCCACCTGAAATAATGAGAAATCGGTTGGATAATCGAGCCGGAGAGTAGGGCATGGCAGTCATGTAAGTCAGGGTAACAGGCTGCAATAACAGTGAGTGGGGGAGTGTGTCAGCTGGCATGGTCGAGCGAATTCCCAGGCGTCATGTGGGATAACATGGTACAGCTGTGGTCGCAAGCCAGGGTGGCGAGGAGCAAACACGATTCACTGAACGCATATGCTGGAGTTGGTCCGAGGATGGGGTGGGGATTGCTGACAATTGCAATTTAAAAAGAGATAGCTGGCTCGAGTTACCATCGCTTTCATCCAATACGATTGTATTTTTACTGTATGATTCTGTTTGGAATATAAATCTGTACTATTTAAATACATGTGAATTTATTTTTCATTTATCTAGACAGTATTTATCAATACATTTACTTACCTAAGCCTTCTTGACGTCATGAGTGACTCATTATACACATACTATTTTAATAAAAAAAAGCAAAGGCCTACATTTTTGGTTTATGTAAACAAATAGATATGATTAAATGAAAATTGTGAAAATAATATATGTAGAGATATAGTGTTTTTATATATATATTATATATTGTTTACAGGCAAAAGCAAAGATGGGACAGATCTAGAATTTCCCGGGTAAATCGTATGTGCCTACCATTTGAGGTGAAGCCCAATTTTCCGTTGCCTACTGAGATGCGGCTAGGGAAATCATGACGTGGCCTGGCAAATCGCGATGTGACTGGTCAAATCGCGAATCAATTATTTCTTCACACTGTTAAATTATGGATGAGTGTATTATAAATATATTCTTCTTAATATTATTAAAATAAAGTATTATAATTTGCACTATTTTTTACCTATAAATAAATTACGCGACTAATGTTTTTTTTATTAATTACGAAAAGTGACCTCATACGTAAGTTCATTTCATTAACTCTGAACACTATTTAGTTACTGAAATGTTCGTCTAAGTTTCTATTTATCTCTTGTATTAGAGTGAGTCAGAGTTTACAAAAAGTTGGGAAGTCCAATCGAATCACCAGTCCCTTTGACTAGGCTGTCCTCAAGTCCACTGCAAGGCTAATCTTGCATATGCTATCCGCGTCATTGTGCGTCTAACTCACTACAGTGTAAAGGCCGCATTACACATAACGACTTCCCCATGGTCTTCCTAAGATGGGCTTCCTCATGGGTAATTTGCTGGAGGTCAGTACCTATTACACGTAGCAACTTCCCCATCATTTTCTCAAAGAGTATGTCTATTGATGGGTGTAGTATTACTGCTTGTATAATTAGCGACAATATGTTTGGTAGTAAGGAAGAAAACACCACATGGTTTTATAAAGGTCAATTACTAAAAATTCCTTAATATAACAACGCAAATCAGTTGTGTTTAAGAAAAATGAACGACCACAAGCATACAAGTGGCTCCTTAGCAACAAGAAAACAATGTCTGCAGTTATAGACACTGATAGGAGCTTGCAGATAAACACGTGAGTTTGGAGACTGGTGCATGCGCAATAGAATGAGTTGACATGGATAAGCCCAAGCTTCTATTAAAAGCATCAACTTCCCCATGGGCTTCTTGAAAATACCCAACCATTCGGATATTCTTGGGAGGTCAATATGGTCTTCCCCATGTTGTTTTGCTGCATTACACGAAACAACTCCCCCATGAGGAAGCCTATCTCAGGAAGCCCATGGGGAAGTCATTATGTGTAATGTGGCCTTTAGAAGTGATTAAAGCATAGCAGTTAATTGTAGTGTCGGTTTTTATATACACGTATAGGTGATATGAAGAACGGTTTAACCTCAAAATTATCTGAATTAAACAGAAGTGATTCCAGTGATTTTCCCAAGAAAGAAAAGTATTGTGAACTAGTGAAAGGGTTATGGATAAGTGAGTGACGTGGATGGGGCGAAGAAAGCCGCAAAGAACTCATGTAGAAACTACAGGATAGTAAAAAGGTTTAATGTGTTAACATATATGAGAAAAAAAATTAAAAGATCCCTACTATAAAGTTCAATTAAATACTGGTCATGGTGGTCAAAATTATATGGCAAACAGTATAAAATCAAGATATTTCATAATGAAATATTAAAATCCGTACGAAACCTGTCAGAAGATGGTTAGTTGTCCATTAAAAGGTTTAACTGTGAAGCCCATGATTTTTAGTGAAATTAGTTCTCGGGGGCATATAGGCCTATATAAAATTAGTATGCAGACCTGTATAGTTGGAGAATTCAAATTTATAAGATTTTATCAAGTTCATCTCAGTAAATCCATGTGTCTACGTACTTTAAAACTAAAAAGTGCAGCTGAAGTTTCTTATAATTTAATTGATGTGTTTTTGTTTCTTTGGATCTCTAAGTGTGCTGCAGTCTGATAATGATTGGGTTAGTTTTCAAATCACGTCATAAATAAACTTAATCACATTTGGCGAGGGTTGACGATCGTCCATGGTAAATCTCGTCATTCCTAAAGTCAAGGAAGTGTTGAGCGTGCGAAACAAAATGTATAAATTATATTTACTAGGTGGAAGCGAATAATTTCATAGAAGTGGAGTGAGGGACAGATTTGGTCAATTCCTAAAGAACAGTTCATTACATGATGTAAATAGAGAAAATAACGTTCGAAACAATGTTTTAACGTAAAGCTTATATTGGCTTAAACTCAACTTTTCTAACAAATAATGACCTGAATAGCTTAATTTCCGAAGGAGACCTACCAAAATCACTTAATACTGTCCAAAAGGAGATTAACCGAAGTGATGATTTAGCCGAACAAAATGGTGAAGTGATAAACTCTAGTCAGCTTATTACTACAAAATGTAATTCCAGTACAAATGAAAAAAAAAAACACATGTTGTATCTCTGAGCTGCACTATGAAAATAATAATGCGTGTAAAATATGTTTTCAATCAGTTCATGATACGTGTGTAAATGAAGACATAAAATTTTATTGTATGAGATGTCGTAAAAAGAAATGACAAGGAAAATCAAAGACCAAAACTTTTAATGGTCATAAAAATACACGGGAAGGGAAATAATATCCTAAGACCAGGGCCTCTAATTTTGAAACATGCGAGTAGCGATTCGCTAGCGTATTTCTCTCATCTCGCACACAATCTCGCAAACCCCTAATTTTGAAACTTCTGCGCTGCGAAAGCTGACGTCACACGATCGAATAGCGAGCGGATTCTACTCGCCAGCCTTACACCGTGCGAGACATGCCTTGTCTATTGAATAGGCAATAAAATAACAAAATGGATGCCATCCCCCTCTTCGGTTGCAGCTTTCTGAGAGTGATTTTTTTAAAATAAACCTATCACTGTACAAAATAGGTTTACAGAAGGAAAGAATATGAATGCTTTGTACACTTTATGCAATCCCCCAATACAAATATTTGTTTGGGTGAAAACGAAACTACATATTCTAATTTTTTCAATTTCCTCAATCGTCAATTTGGGTGAATCGGTTACGTTACCGTCTCATGATCTAAGGCTCGCGTGTTCAAATCCTTCTAAAAAATATTTTTTTAAATTTATCAGACTTTAAACTTTAATTTTAAATGATCGTATTAGTAAGCATATAATATGTTTTAAATATATTTTATAGAAATACACAAGGTATTTTAGCCTACGTAGACTAACATAATAGTCGTTAAAAATAATTTAAAAAGGTATTAAATTAAAAATTCTAGGCCTACATTAATTTTGAAATTTTGTATGTAGGTGATTATTTAAAAATTAAATTAATGGGTCTTATGGCATAAAATTGTACACATTATAAATAAGGCTAAGTAAGCTAATTATTATTCGCATAGTAAAATTTTTTAGGGTATATTTATGTTTTAAAAATAGTTGCAAAAATAAAAAAAATATTACTGAATTCTAATTACGAAAACGTGATTTAAATTCAGACCAAAATTAAAATATTTTACCTAGGTAGGGATTGAACTCATGGAAATTCGAATTCGGGTCAAGCGCGCTACCAAGTGTGTTTTAAATTGGATTGTTTCAGAGAAGTGGTATTTATTTTTATTCATATAACTTTGAGAAAATTTTGAGACAAGTTTAGATGTATTCAATTGGAAGATGGTTTCCCAATGAAACTAAACTAACCGTTGTATATTATGTAATCAATACCATAAAAATGTTTACTTTCAGTTACGTATCTTGTATATGACGTGTTGTGGCATACCATCACCCCAACCCTTTGGAACGTCATGGTTTTACAGTGTTGTCGGGATTGAAAACTCAGTCGCAAGCGAAACAACACTACACCGACTCGCACGACATTAGAAACCTTTCAAAATTAGCTCTGTTTCAGTACAGCCTGCGATTTGCGAGTTCGCTCGCAACTTATGAACTCGCAAATCGCAGCTGTACTGAAACAGAGCTAATTTTGAAAGGTTTCTACTGTCGTGCGAGTCGGTGTAGTGTAGTTTTGCTTGAAACTGAGTTTTTCAATCCGACAACACTGTAAAACCATGACGTTCCAAATGGTTGGGGTGATGGTATGCCACAACACGTCATTATAACAAGATACGTAACTGAAAGTAAACATTTTTATGGTATTGATTACATAATATACAACGGTTAGTTTAGTTTCATTGGGAAACCATCTTCCAATTGAATACATCTAAACTTGTCTCAAAATTTTCTCAAAGTTATATGAATAAAATAAATACCACTTCTCTGAAACAATCCAATTTAACACACTTGGTAGCGCGCTTGACCGAATTCGAATTTCCATGAGTTCAATCCCTACCTAGGTAAAATATTTTAATTTTGGTCTGAATTTAAATCACGTTTTCGTAATTAGAATTCAGTAATATATTTTTTATTTTTGCAACTATTTTTAAAACATAAATATACCTAAAAAAATTTTACTATGCGAATAATAATTAGCTTACTTAGCCTTATTTATAATGTGTACAATTTTATGCCATAAGACCCATTAATTTAATTTTTAAATAATCACCTACATACAAAATTTCAAAAAATTTAATGTAGGCCTAGCATTTTTAATTTAATACCTTTTTAAATTATTTTTAACGACTATTATGTTAGTCTACGTAGGCTAAAATACCTTGTGTATTTCTATAAAATATATTTAAAACATATTATATGCTTACTAATACGATCATTTAAAATTAAAGTTTAAAGTCTGATAAATTTAAAAAATATTTTTTAGAAGGATTTGAACACGCGAGCCTTAGATCATGAGACGGTAACGTAACCGATTCACCCAAATTGACGATTGAGGAAATTGAAAAAATTAGAATATGTAGTTTCGTTTTCACCCAAACAAATATTTGTATTGGAGGATTGCATAAAGTGTACAAAGCATTCATATTCTTTCCTTCTGTAAACCTATTTTGTACAGTGATAGGTTTATTTTAAAAAAATCACTCTCAGAAAGCTGCAACCGAAGAGGGGGATGGCATCCATTTTGTTATTTTATTGCCTATTCAATAGACAAGGCATGTCTCGCACGGTGTAAGGCTGGCGAGTAGAATCCGCTCGCTATTCGATCGTGTGACGTCAGCTTTCGCAGCGTAGAAGTTTCAAAATTAGGAATTTGCGAGATTGTGTGCGAGATGAGAGAAATACGCTAGCGAATCGCTACTCGCACGTTTCTAAATTAGAGGCCCAGGTGTAATTTTTCAAAATTTGTAAATGTGATATTTGATGTGGCTATATCCGTAACCTTAAGATCATTTCAATCTCCCAATCATCGTTGGTCATATACAGTTCAATTTTATATAGTACTTGCATATTCTTCCTCTATATATGTTTTATATTATATAAATTGTTTTGCCAAAATATCTATGGCATTATGATATAGAAAATTCACTGTCACACTTACAAACGTACGCCGCCCATCCCTATCTTGAGCTAGTTTTTATATCCAGTCCAACTCATTACACTCTATCTATTTCAACTCAATTTTAATGTTATCCTACATATCCTAATTGTCCTCTTACCATTGGGTTTGCAAATTAAAACCCTGAACACGGTTCTAGATTCAACCTCCCTTTCGCGCAGCATGTCCTGCCCACCGTAATCTACGATACTCGATTACCTAACAAAGTCTTGTGTTTATTACAGTGTAAGTAACTCATCATTATGTAACCTCCTCCCCTACCCAGTATCCTTATCCCTTTTTGGACAGACATCTTCCTAAGTATCTGGTCTTTGAACACCTTAAATTTGTTTTTGTCATGTATGGCAAAAGGCCACGTTTCACACCTATAAAGAACAACCGGTGAAATAATTCTCTTGAATATTCCAAGTTTTACATTCCTTGACAGCAGGCAAGATGACAACAACTTACTTAATGAGTTATAGCATGCATTTACTGACTATTATTTTCTTAATTTCCAATCTAATCACGTTATTGCTAGTTAAAATTTTACATTAACCTTGTCAAATACTAGTTGACATCACTAATCTTTTAATTATAGTTCTTAATCTATTTTCTCTGTAACCATATACTTAGTATCTTCAGCATTAACTTTTAAAACTATTTCCTCACTAGCCTATAGTAACATTTTTAATTTTCTAGCAAAACCTTCCTTATCAATGCCCAACAAATATAAATCATCTGCGTATCATAAAAGCTGCATTGTATCATTTAATGTCAACCATTCCCTACTTTCTTGTATTATCCTAAAAGCATTATATAAGATTAGTTAAAATTTAATGGGGGAAATGCAGCTCCCTGTTTCAACCCATAATATATATTGAAGGATCTTAAACGAGGCATCGAACTTATACCCTCCCACACGTATCCGTCATACATATCTCAATTAGCTCAACAATTTTGTGTATATCTCAAACTTAGCTAAAATCTCACATATTTTGTTTATTTTAACTAAGTAATAGACTTTTATAAAATCTATGTATAGTTGATAAATCATCATGTGAGATTCCCACTTTTTTATAATGTTTAATAAAGAGTAAATATATCTATTTCATCGAAATCTACATCGAGGATTTCTGATTGATTCCTCAAAATATGGCCATGTCTTGTTTTACACCACACACACACACACACACACACACCACACACACACACATACACACACACATACATATACACATACACATACACATACACATACACATACACATACACATACACACACATATATATACATGATAACTTTCTGGTAAATATTGTAATGTAATAAATGTATTATACCTAAACGTATTAAACACATATATATATTTATTTGCTATATATTTACACATGATTATTTATTTATTATTGTTACACCCTGAAAGTGAAAATGGCCATTTAGTGAACTGAGCAAATTTTTGCACATTCCATAAAATGGCTTCTTCATTTATCAATTTAACGAACCATTAAAAAATTCGCTCTTTCATCAATTGGCTAACGTTTAGAGCTACCGAGTTATTGCAATAGTCAGTCCATGAACTGGGTCGCACAAGCGCTACACAATCAACAAACAGAATTAATTATACTTACTCCATGAAGTGGACTAGCCAAGATGCCAGTTCACGGAATGTGCAAAAACTGGCGAAAACTCATCCGTTTAAGGATTTAGGTATCTATTGTGTTGTCCTGCTTATAAAATGCCTATTCTATAAACTGAGCCTCTCCAAGTGTTACCCAATTCATGAACTAGACGAATTTTTGCCTGGTCTACGAAATGGACAAAGGAAGAATCGGTTTGGTCTTTAAGATATTTTAACTACTAATTGTTTTAATATGAAGGTTATGTTAAGTTACGTTGGCTAAATTTAATATAATATCTTGAAACGAACCTCAGTTAAGATTGTAGTATATAGTAAATTGAGTTCCAGTTTATGAACTGGTCAAGAGAGAAATTTCCCCAACTCGTGAAATGTGCATTTTCAATATTTGGGTGTAACATACTTATCTTAGAAAACCTACAAGTTAAAGTATAAAATACACAAACACCCATTTAGATCATTTTAATTTATATAATTATGTATTTTTTATTTATATTATTACATTCCTTCACTTTATTATTTAAATACACATTATTTATTCAATAAATATTAATGTAAATTATTAATCTTAGATAGTTTTATAATACGCTTTCCTGTTTCACATACTTATAGTTTCTAAAATAATTGATAGATTTTGACCTAATTTGGCGCACGTTAAGGCTTCTTTAGGCACATCATTGATTTTGAAATTTATTTCTGAGTATACTAAGAATATTATTGGAGGTTGTTATTTAGTTATATCTTAGTGAATACATTAATTTATTAAATATTAACTTTTATAATCATCTCCAACTCCTATAACAGGTAATATAAAACTATATTCTGAAAATTGACACCTGGATACGGGAATCGAACCGGAACCTTTGACTTAGTACGCCAATGCTCTTACACTGAGCTATACAAAAATTCGTCCTGTACCCATGGTCATTCTTCACTCATATTTTAAGGCAGAGTCTATGATGGACGTGCAGAAGTCGTCAGCTTAATAAACATGTGATTATAGGGGATCACAAGCCATCAGACAAAGCAGCCACCTGCGACTCGGTAGTTGGCATTATGCAGCCAATTGACAATTATATGATAATTGTACGGGATTGCATATATATATATATATATATAATGAATCAGAATATGATATCTAAGTGGTGTTAAGCCTCACTAAAAAATGTTAGATGATAGCTTCAGCTATCTGATTCATTAATATATATATGCAATCCCGTACAAAATTATAATATAATTGTCAATTGGCTGCAATCATGCCAACTACCGAGTCGCAGGTGGCTGCGTTGTCTGATGGCTGTGATCTTATATAATCACATGTTTATAAGCTGACGAATTCTGCACGTCCATCATTGACTCTGCCTTAAAATATGACTGAAGAATCACCATAAGCATAGGACGAATCCTGGATAGCTCAGTGGTAAGAGCATTGGCGTACCAAGCCAAAGGTCCCGTGTTCGATTCCCGTGTCCAGGTGTAATTTTTCAATTTTCAGATTATGATATCTAAGTGGTGTTAACCCTCACTAAAATGTTAGATGATAGCTTCAGCTATCTGATTCATTAATATAATATAAAACTAGTCTAAAAACCGAAAAAACCTAATAAAGTGCTGACATAGGTACTAGCGCAATATAAGAGCCTAGGAACCATATTCATTTCTTACAATAATATTTCTTTCAAAGATTTTTATTATTATTTATAAAATATTAGAGTAAATGAAAACTTCAGAATGTGAGTTAACTTTTCATTGTGTGTTTACTCATTATTATTATTATTATTATTATTATTATTATTTGATTAATAAATATCATATATAGCTCGATAAACAATGTGGGAGTTCTATTTTTGAAATTGGGTTGTTGTTTTAGTTTATTTGCCTTTGTCATATAGAGGTAAAATAATTAATTAAATATATAAAAATAAACAACTAACAAGGGCTTTAAAATGTAATGATTTAATTTATAAGCAGGGTATACTTTGAATTTTTCCCGTTTCTGGGTTTTTCCTAGATGATGTTAATAAAAATAAAAATTAAAAATAATAAAAAATTTTAAAAAATAATAATAATAAAAAATTTAATAATAAAAATTAACCCCTCATAATGAAAAAATCTTTAGTCACAGAATAATAATAAACAAAAAATGATTTTATTTTAATTATTTTTTCCCAATTTTAAATTTAAAATTTTTTAACCCCCCATTTAACCCTTTGTATTATTTTGGGTTTAAAGGAACAGTGCATTCTTTTTTTAAACCATTTAAGACTTTGTTTTTTCCCAGTTTTATTTAACATAGATTGGTATGTGTTATTTAATTTGTTTCTTTTATAAATTTAAATTTTATGTAGGGCGTAGGGAATAAATTTTAAAAAATTTTTGGTTTGAGAGGGGAATTCTCAGCTGTATATAAATCCTTACACATCAAAATAATACCCCTTTTTCCAGAATTTATTCCGGGGTTAATTTTCTTGGAATAAAAAATTTAATGTGCTATTTTTTTTCTAGAGTTTTTTCCAACCCAAAAAAAATAAGGGTAATATCTTAAAATTATAAAACGTGTTATAATAAATTACTTTCCTTGTTTTCACAAAAAAAATTTTTAAATTTTACCCTTCTAAAAGCTTTTAAATATTAAACCCAAATTGGGCCTTTTATTTTTATTTTTTTATTTTTTTTGTCCATAAAAAAATCTTTTTTAGGCCCCTACTTTTTTTTCAAATGATTTGTTTTTTAAACTTTTAAAGTTTTCCTTTTTTTTTGTTTTTATATTATAAAATTTGAATATATTGTGGTTTGTTACAAAAATTTTGGGGTTTTCAATTTTATTTGGGTTTCTTAAATATTTTGTATTTTTAAAATTTTTACTTTTTTGGGAGATTCTCATTTTAAATTCGAAAAAAAATTTAGTTTTTTATTTTTAAAACTTTAATTAAAAACAAATATATCAATTTTTATCATTAAAAAACATTAGAAGTTTAGGTTATTCATTGATATCTAATTGTTTTTTAAAAATTCCCCTTTTTTAAAATTTCATAGGGAATAATAATTCTTTAACTTTTCTTTAATAGTTTCTTAAAAAATTTATTTAACAGCAAAAACAATTATTAAGGTTTTATTTGTTAAAAATGTTTTTTATCGCTTTAAAGGAAACAAGTGTTTTAAAAATTTTTTTGGAAACCCATTTTAATACACACGTGAATTTTTCTTTATCCTCCCTTTGGGTATTTAATTTTTTGGGGTTTACCAAAATTTCTTTATTTTTCAAAAAAATAATATAGCAAATTTTTAAATTTTGTTCCGATAGGGAAAAATTTTATTTTTAAAGACTTTATTTTACAAGGGCACGGTTTTTGTAGAATAAATTTAAGAATCAGGGTTTAACTTTTTTTTGTGATTGTTTGAAATAAAACTACAAACTTCTTTTTTTGGCCCCCAAAACCATATTTTTTAACCAAAAGGGGAAATCTACAAAATAAAGTTATCATTTAAACCCACCACCATAAGTGTTTTAAATATTTTTATTCCATTTAAAATGTTTCCCGAAAAAAGTTTTAAAACATGAATGTTTAATTTTAATGGGGAGGGCTCACTTTTTCCCTCTTTTGGTGGGTTGCAAAAGTCTTAGGGGATTCCCCAAATCCCAAAACAAAATAGAATTAAGATTACAAGAAGTCTGGGGTTTGAATCTAGGTTTTTTATTTAAAATAAGGGTTTTTCTTTCCCCAAAAAAGTTCCCCTTTTTTCCCTTTATTTAAAAAACAGGGGTTTACCTCATTCTAAACTCAAAACCTTCCCCCATTGCCCAACAAAAATAGCGTATTTAAAAATATATGCGTAAAACCAAAAATGGTTATTAAGAACGGGGGGCACCAAAAAAACGCTTATATTACTACCAGTTTTACCCGTAGTGTGTATTTATAATGTTTTGGGGTTTAAGGTTATACTATTTATTAAAGGGGGTAAGGGATCCTTTTTTCGATTATTTTCCCCTTTTAATTCAAAGTTTACATATTAAGGGTTTTGTGACTGAGCTAATAAAGGGGTTTGAAAAAAATATTAGATTATAAAAATTTATGGCCTACATTTTTTTTTATAGGTTTTTTGCATTAATTTTTTTCCATTTATAAAACGGGTTTTGGGGTTCTTAAAAATAAGTGCAAAAAAAAAAGGAGCCCCCCCTTTTCCCCTTTCGGTTTCAAAAACCACATTATTAATTCCCTTTTTTGCTTCTTACAAACCCTTTAAACCTTTTCTTTTGTCCGGAAAACCCGGGGGTTTTTAAACATTTTAAAAAATTTAAACGAAAAAAACAAAGTTTTAGGGAATTTATAACTTAGAATACAAAATCTTCTACTACTAGGTTTCTTTGGGCCCTACGGCACAAACCCAAAAAGAAAGTTTTGCATTAAATTAGGAAAAAAGGATTTTATTTGAACCCGAATTATTGCATATGTTTCCAAATTAAATATAATAAAAACATTAAAATTTTTTTTCCTTATTTAATTTTCTTTTTGGGGTGGTTTTTAAAAGGATTGGACCCAATTTTTAGGGTTTTGGGAAAAAATTGATAATTTTTTAGTAAAAAAAATTCAAAATATCCAAAGATTTTTTTAGATTTAGAGGGGGGGGGTTTTTAAAAAGATTTTATAAATTTTTAAGGAAACCAAAATTTAACAAAAAATTAAATTTTTTAAAAATTTAAAAAAAAGGGGTTTTTAACGTTTTTAAAAGGAAAAAAATTTCAATTTTTTTTAAAATATAAAATTTTAAAAAAATTTTTTGTTTACAAAATAAAATTTAAACCCCGTTCAAGTTTTTTAAATATTTTTGGGCAAATTGAAGCAAATATGTATTTATTATTTAACGGTTTTATTGGTTGTCCTTTTTGAAATTAAGCTAGTATAAAAAATAAAATTTAAATTTTTATATGTAAATACCTACTAATACCCCTTTCTAAAATTTTATTTGACTTCCCAAAATTTGTTAAACAAGAACTTCTAGAAACACAAACCCAAACCCCCAATCCCAAAAATTTTTGATTTTTTTTATTGGGAAATTAAAAATAAAATTGTTTTTTGTCTTTCAAATAATTAAAATTATTTACCACATTAGAAAAACTTCAAAAGAGAATTTAAAACTAGAAATAGGCGTTTTTTTTGGGCGTTTGAGGGTTTTTAAAAGGTTTTATTTCTTATTTTCTCCATCAGGAGATTTTAAATAAAACATCCTTTGCCTTTAAAAAAAACCCAACTCAAAATTTGAAGGGGTTTTTTTAAGTATAAGGGTTTTAAATTGCTTGACCTATAAAGGGGTTTTTTTATGGGAGGGGGAAAATTTTTTAAATTAATTTTTTATTCTTTACTACGATTAAGATTAAATTAATATAAGTTTTATGATGGGGGAAACGAAGACATGTCTGTAAAACAGCAACGACTAATCGAGTTTTTCTAGTCTTTTTTAACACTTCTTTATCAAATCACTCCCCGACGTAGAGACGGGCATAGGGTCAATATTCTTTTATTTTAAAGTTTGAAGTGGGGAAATGTTACCCAAAAATGGGTTTTATAATTTGTGACAACACCCTTTTTCGGGTTTGTGAATTAAAATCGTTCCTTTTCCCTTATGCTCTCACGATACTGGGCCCCTTTTGGGATAATTTTATATCAGATTTGCGCACCGGAAAAATTGAAATTTCCTACCAAAAAATAATTCTATATCAAATTTAAATTTGTAAATTTAAAAATTTCTTAAAAAGTTTTTTTAATGACGCTTTTTACCAGTTTGTTCTTTAAAGGGGGTTGTGCCACAAAAAAATTTAAAACTTTTTTAAAAAAAATAAAATTTTATAAAATATTTAAAAATAAAAAACAAATTTTCAATTTTAAAAATTTATTAAAAAAATATAAATAAAAAACCTTTTTTTTTAAAACTTAAAGGGAATTTTTTTATTTTTTTTTATTTTATTTAAATGACTTATAAGTTAAATTTTTTTAAATTGCGGGTATTGTTTCATTTTTAAAAGTTTTTAAAAGGGGGTTTATTTACTTTTTAGCAGTGGGATTTTTAACCTGGGGTTAAAGGTACCCTCGAAGGGTACTCAAAATACACCTTAGGGATACGTACATTTTAATAATTTTATTATTTACGTATATTCAAACATTTCAAAACCCATTATTTTATTTCCCTTTTTTTTTGTATGTAAGTTTATTTTTTTGACCAAAATTTAGAAAAAAATGCAAATTTCTTTAAATTTTGAATCTACCCCAAACTTGGGGTTACATAATTGGGAAAAAAGTTTTTTATATACGATTTTTCTTAAAAAAAAAAGGTTTGAATAACATTTAAATAGACCCACAAACACCTTCCCTTATTTCCCGCAACCCGAGAGCAAAACTCTGCCCCCGGCCCCATTTTTTTAAAGGTAATCAGTAGTGTTTCCCCCAAAATTTTACATTTTAGTGTGCCCCGAGGGCCAAAGACATTTGAATAGGGGGTGCTGTGAGAAAAAAAAAAAATATTGAAAATTCATTGCTCTATAGAGAAAAAATCTATAAAAATATAATTTAAAACCCTTTTCGTGGAATGCGTGTTGTAAATCCAACCCTTTTATTTTAAAAAGCAAACCCCACTCCTTACACGGGAAGGTTAAGGCCCTTTCCTACCCCATAAAAGCACGGTTCTAAAAAAAAGAATTTTTTGAAAAAAAATTTTTATTTTAAAAAATTTAACCTTGTTTGTTTTTTTAAATTTTTTTTAGTAACAAAAATTTTTGGGGATTTTTTCATAATTCTTATTTGGGAAATTTTTAAACCCCTGCTTTAAAAATAGTTTTTGAAATTTTTTTCATTAAAAAGTTTCCAATTTTTTAATTTCATTTTAAAAGGGATAAAAAAAATTTATTAATGGTTTATTTATTTTCTTTGTACAATTAAAACTTTAAAAAGTTTGTTTTTTAACATACTATTTTAAAAGAATTAAAATTTTTTTTTCTTTTTATACATTTTTTTAATTTTGGGGTTTGCCCCAAAAAATCACGGGCGATTTTTGAGCTCTAACGGGCTCCCAAGTCGACTCTCTAGTCAAAATACAGGTTTTAAAATTTTAAAATTTTTTCCTTTTTTGCCAATGTTGTCATAGCTGATAATAGGGGCCGTTAGTATGAATTTATTACCCATTTACAAGCTGTATCATTTTTCAAGGGGTTGGCTTTAACCCGCTGTATCGGAATTTTCAGGGCCTTTCAGGGAGGGTTTTTTAAAATAATCCTGTGAAACCCTTTTTGAGTCCCAAAAAAACATTTTAATTTCCATGTACGTTAGGATAAGAAGGGGCCCAAAGGCCCAAAATTTTGAAAAATTTGCGTTTTAAATTAAAAAAATAAACAATTAAAAATCTTAATATATTCCCCGGGGAACTAAAAAAAAATCACAAAGGGGCTTCCTTTTCTTTTTTTGTTTAAATAAATATAGTTTTGGGCCCTACTTACTTCGATTTAGAGGGATTTTCTCTAAACGATACATTATTTTCAAAGAAAAAGCCACACCCCCTTTTTCCATAACAAAGTTTTTTATGGGCAAAAAGCCCTTATTTTAAATGAAAACAGTAAAAAAAATGTTAAAAATTTTTTCCTTTATCTTAAAATTTTTTCTTTTTTAAATTTTCTCATTCTTTAAACACTAACGTTTTTTAAATAATAAGTGTTTAATATTTAAAGTAAATGGAAAAAATACTGTAAATTGAATTTTTTAAAACCACTATTTTTAAAAAAAATGAAAATAAACTTTCCCCTTTTTTCCCTATCAAACATAGTTTATTTTTTTAAATTAAAAAATTTGGTTTTAAATGTAATTTGGGAGGGCGTTTTCAGTTTTAATTTTATATTTCTAGTTTTTTATTTTTTCTGTCTAGGGTTTGGAAATCTTAAATTTGGGCTTTGGGAAAAGTTAAATTTTTTACAAAGGTTTTTAAAAGGGGAACGGGAAATTTTTTTGGGAGTCAAGATGTGAAAATGTTAATTTTTTTTTATTAGCCGTGTTAAATGTGATTACTTTTAATTGAACCTGTTGCATTCTCGCAGTTTGTGCGCTCGTTTTGGAAGAAATGTATCGAATCCCGAACAATAAGTACCCACGTGATTACTTTTTATATAATTAACAATATGTGACCTTTTTGCTTTCGAACAAAATCCAATGGATTGTATAAAATTTTGAGGTGGAGAAGTATTTACAAAATATTATTTTATATCCTTGTGAATAACAAGTTTGTTAAGAAAGGGCGCACAAAGAAAATCAAAGATATAATTGATTATTTATACTTCTTGTAGTAAAGGGTAAGTTTTTTTTAATGGTATGCATATTACTGGCGCTTAGGCTATCTGTATCTACTAATTTAAGTACAATGGATGAGCAGCGATACTATTTTATTCACTGTAGAAATAATATCAAAATTAAGATACAAATAAATACTTCTATATAACAATGCAGCGATTATTCTGATATTTCAAGTACTTTTTTTAAAGAAAAGCTCTTAGCTGAAAGTAAATGTTACTAACACTCTGTAACGCACTTATTGTATGTTCAAAATCTCTTGTGCCTTGGCCGAGTTCGTATCACGCTAGTACTAAGTAATTTCAACCTAACTGGAATCGAACTAGTCAAAGTTATTGAGCTGATTAATTTACGCACTCAGTGCTCAGTCATAGCACTTTAGCAATATTGACCACGACATGAAGCCGATGATAAGTAATATATATTTAAAACCATTAAAATTAATGAACTTTTGTGTTCCCTATGCCATAAAGTAAGTAAGTATTTGATACCCGACCGCCTCTGTTGTATAGTGGTCAGAATTTACTGGCTTCAGATACTGAAGTCCCAAGTTCATCCCCAGTGCCCCTAATTCTGTCTGTGAAGCAGTGGGTCTGAAACGGAACCAAAATCAACCTCGTGAGGACAAATGAGGAGATAATTGAATGAATAAGTAGCGCTTCAGTCTAGAAAAACTGAGATAGAAGTCTGGAGGGCTCGTTTGTGCTAACCACATGGCACCCTCAGCTTGAAAATGTTGGCCCTATCTTTGCCAACATACGGCAGCCTCGTCGATTGGTATAGCCTGCTTGCAGGCTGACACCATGGAGATATTACTCAAGTTAAACTCTACCAATAGGATAAAAAATTATTCCCAAAAAACATTTATTTCTGGAAAATTGTGTAAATCCTATAGATGTTTGAAAAACTGTAAACACCGATTAAATAACAGATACCCACTTCAGTGGCTGAGTGTCTAAGGTGTCACTAGTGTTAAATTGGCCTGTGATAGCGGAGCACTTGGGGTGCAAATCCTGGTCGAGTCTATTGAGGGTAGTTTTTCCTAAATTGTTTCCCCATCTTCCAAAATAAAAATGCTGGTAGATAACCTCTCAAATGCTTCTTTCCTCATTACCACCCAATTAGATTATCATATATGCGTCATAACATGAACAGGTAGTATGACGTGGTGATATCAGTAATAAAAATAACAGATATATTTATTGTCAAAATTGTTATAGTCTTCGAAATGAAACTGCTTTAAAATATGTTATTGCCTCCTTGCCTTTAAAATTTTAAAAATTAGCCAAGCACAGTGGCCAAATTTAGCACATTAAATTTTAGTTATTTTTTATTTTACCTGCTTACTAATAAACTCAAATAAATGGTACGACAAAATCGTAGGCTACTATACTCAATCTATAGGTTTATTTATTATAGTTAGTGACAAAACCTTCAAAAATAAGTTATCTCTAATTTTACCTTAAATAAATTTTTCTCTGATAATAAGTGTACATTATTATTTATCACTACCCTCACCAGATATTTATTTGAAAAAATTTCAATAGTGGTACAACAGCATTAACCCGGAGTCGTGACACTTTGATATGCTAATTACTCAAAATGGGTAGGGTACAAATTATTTGTGGTTACAAACGGTACAGAAAATAGTACAAAACTTTGGCAATAAAAAAGTTCAAAAGTGGTACAAACAGATTAACCTGGAGTCACCACTTTGATATGCTATTTACTCAAAATGGGTACGGGTTTCAAAAAATTATTGTGTTTCAAACGGTACAAACTAGTACAAACTTTGGGAAAAAAATTCAAAAGTGGTACAACAGATTAACTGGGGTCACACTTTGATATGCTAATTACTGAAAATGAGTACGGGTACAAAAACTTTTTGTGTTACAAAACGGTACAAAACTATTACAAAACTTTGGCATCAAAAAAGTTCAAATCAAAAGGGGTAAACCGCATTTACCTGGAGTACGTGGAGTCTCACTTTGATATGCTAATTACTCAAAACGGGTACGGGTTACAAAACTTTTTCTTTCTGGTACAAAACGGTACAAAACTGTACAAAACTTTGGCATCAAAAAAAGTTCAAAAAATTAAAAAAGTAGTAAAACAGCATTAACCTTTTGAGTCACCACTTTTTATATGGGTAATTACTCAAAATGGGTACGGATACAAAACTTTGGCATCAAAAAAAGTTCAATTCAAAAGTGGTACATAACTGCATTAACCTAGAGTCACACTTTGATATGCTAATTACTCAAAAGGGTTTCGGGTACAAAATGGTACAAAACTAGTACTAAACTTGGCATCAAAAGGTTCTAAATTCAAAAGTGGTACTACAGTGTTAATGGAAAGTCTAGCTGACTGGAATGAATAAGCTAATTTTTCTGCTCGAGAGTGTGATTGTATCTTGACGTTATGTTCCCCCCACGTTTAGTCAAACTTGGTCGCCTACACACTTTACGGTCCGGCACTACACTTCTTTTCTCTCTCAATTCTTGGAAAAAAGTTTGCTTGCTGCCTTTACTGATTACCGGTCGTGGTCGCCGGTCTCCCAATTGTTTAAACAAACCAGTAGTTCTGCCAACCTGATGGCTGGAATCCACCAGTTTGTATAACGTTAGCAACGCCATCTATTTTAGAGCTGAAAGCTCAACACGCCGCCAGGGAGGGTAGGCAGGGCCTTAATTTAGCAATTTTTAGCTTCTGGCAAAGAAATAACCTTTCTTAAACACGCTTGTCATACCTCTAAACCAAGAAGATATCTAACGTGATGGTTGCATCTCGCCCTTTAAACTACTGTCTGCAATAAAACGACTACGGCGTCCCAGGCCAAAATTCACAAGAATGATAGATACTTTAGCAACGAGGCCCTCAAGGATTGATCCATCACTTGGAATTTAGCATGGAAAATGTTTATTTTTTCAAAACAATCTCAAAACAAAGAACGCCAAATACATCTCCGCTTTACCTACACTCCACTCTGCTAAGATACAGTAAGCAATACAGAATACGAGACTAGAATGTGTCCCTGAAAATTAAAGTTTACAAGATAGCTTGGAAATTGTTGTAAATGCCCTAAGAACCTCCCATTTCCTTTTTCCGACCATATTAGTCGAGATTGAAAGCAAATAGTTAAACAAATTCTACACTTATTAATCTAAGAATAATCCCTATTAATTAGGACAGTTAAATCTTCTTCTACTTAAATCAACAACCAGATGATTGAGTTTATGTGAGTTTTATTCATCTGGAGCTGGGCATGCACTCAGCCATTCATCTAGTTAGTGTCACCTGCATCTTCTGTTAGAAATCCCATGTACTAGTGGAGTTAAGGAAATGTGGTTCTAAGTTGCTCTCCAATTGAATTTCTATGAGTGGGCGTGAAAGGGCTTACCAATTTTTCCGGTAAGGTATTTTCACATTACTTCCAGGGTTCTTTAACATGCCACAAATTGACATTGGACTAATGGCTTTACTTCCCCTCTGAAGGAAGTTGTGGTACGGATTTTTATCACTCAAGACCAACCCAATCTTGGCCCTGTCAAATGAAAGTCTCAAACCTATTTGTGGTATGGTAAGCGTGAGGGTGAAATGCATGGCGTGGCGTCACAACTGACCAAAGTATTCTTACGCGCCAACAAAAACAGATGGATCACGGAAACCGTAGATGGTGTAGGCTAGCGAAAAGGTCTTGTGGAAAAATCATACGTTTAGAAATATCAGTTTTCTTGAGAACGAGTGAAATGTTTGTTAATATTTACAACACCCCTTCTAGGATAATGCATCGATGTTTATTAATTGATACATTATCTTTTTCTTTTTTTATGAAGCCGATTGTTTTCTATTGAAAAATGTCAATTTTGTCGATATTTGATCACTATTAAAATTATAGAGGAGTTTATGTATATAAAATCATAAATTTTATCAACATGCTTCTATTCTTTAAATAACCTTTTCCGAAGAAAATAATTCAAAACATTAAGAATTCATGAAGATAAAATTTGTTCCCATGTCTCTGCATTTCCATGAAAAAATGAAATGGGCCAATCGCCTTAAGTAAATTGAACTTTATGACTCGGTAACTTGTCTTGATTGAACCTTTGTGACTTCCTTTCAGGGTTTTGGTAAATTGAAATTCATTGCCCTTCTTTTTTAATTCAAGCAATTAATTAAATAAAATATCCATTTATTTGTTCATGTGGTGTCAGTCTAACCCCAGCACATAATTATCTCACTTCAATATTATACTCACTTCAATATGCCTGATAGGTATCCTAATACTTAAAGGCCAACACAATATAAGCCCTAGGATCTTTATGACATTAAGAGGAAGAAGCAAGATTACATAATAACACACCGCTATTACACATCGCCTTGCAACTGACACCACAAGCCATTTCACTATCATGACTCTACTGCCATTCTACACACTTGAATACACACATTGAATTTTTTTACTTCATGCTGCCCCTAAATATAGCCATGACACAATACCCCGAGGCACGCACTTTATCACAGACAATTTCTTGGCCATATGTCACTTAAAACTTAAAACGTGTAAAGCTATAGCTTTAAAGCTATTGAGAGAAATGAAGGTTAGTAAGGGCTAGAAAAGTTTATTCCTTTTTGCAAACATGACGTATAAGTAACTGAAAATGTTAATTTCTTCATTTATCTATATCGGCTAGCCATAAAAAAACACCAATAATTCCCCGTTGTTTTTCAAGTTACTTGAAAGATATTGATATTTATATTTAAAAAATCAACACGTGTATTGCTCAATTACTTGCCATTATTAATAGAATAAATGGTACAACACAATCAACAAACTTTATCATGTTGTGTATTTTAACTTGGAAGAAAATTTTCAATACTAGGTATTCGGTAAACCAAATTTTCCTCATAAAATCAAACACATGGCCTTGTTAATGCTAATAACACTCTATATACATACATTTTAAACAAAATTATTCAAATATTTCCAAAAAAATATCAAAGTTTTAAAAAAATAAGCTATTAATTGATAGCTACCATTATATTATTTGTTATTTGTAGGTTAAATATATTCTATATCTCATGAAAATTATTCCAGATACATATTTTGATCTCATCCTTAAAGGGCCAATTTCCAAAAAGTTAAAATTAACTGTAATTTGTCGTAAGTAAACTAACTTAAGTTAATTTATTTTAATAAAATAAACACATATCATATTGATCATGTAAAACAGACACCCGATAACAATTTTGGGAAAGAAATCGTTAATGCTATTTTCTAAATAAATTCAAATTTTATAAAAATCTTATCAGTAAACTACCATCTGCTAGTTTATTTAGTAAAACAATGATACCGGTACATACATTATTTATAAAGTAAAACTTAAAAAATATACTTAATTTGAACCAAATTGCTTGAGCGATTTTTTTTAAAATCAGTCATAAATAAACAGCCCTAAAGAAAAATTTCCCCCAAAAAGCAATTATACAGTTTTATTTATCGTATCAAACACTCCCCAGATATGGATTTTAGGACCAAATCGTTAAAGATATTTAAATTTTTTTTTAATGTTGGAAAATCATTAACCATTAAAATTCCCTAATTGAATTTTCATTAAAGAAAACGTATACATTATTATATGGGAGGTAAAAGAATCCTTAAATATCCATTTTAAACAAAAGCGTCCAAGCAATTTTAGAAAAAATTTGTAATTTAAAAAAATCACTCTTCTATTTGAAGTTCACCCTGGACTAACAGAATTGTATATTCATGTTTTTTTTGGGCTCGAACACACATAAAACGTAAATATTCATCAATAACCCAAAGTCAAAAATGTTTAAGTTACAATTCTTTCTATTAAAATTTGGGTTTCACACATTTGGTTACTAAGCAAAACTCTCTCTAAATAGATTGGAGTTTTCTCTAGGCTAAAACATATTTTCCTGGTATTGATAGTAAGAAATTTGTATTTTACATTTGTATTTCACCACCTTATTTATGGGATGGAAATTTGGAGACTCACACAAGTCATCTTCAACCACAAATATTTTTAATTGTTAAAAGCTGTCCAAATTATAATTTTTCACATTAAAAAACACATACTACACCATTGTTTAGATTACACGGATTCCTTTACATCAGACAGCTAGTTAATTAAATATATGATATCATACATGGTGTAAATTCTTTTACTTGCTTCAATTTTAAGTATGTAAATCCAAAAATGAACCACCAGGAACTGACATAAATCTAACTGTGCTAAAGCTTTTTACAAGCGT
>JBCFYV010003746.1:0-25953 GCA_039000515.1 Timema cristinae
AATACTATAACTAGAGCTTGGTAGACGTGAATACTATAGCTAGAGCTTGGTAGACATGAATACTATAACTAGAGCTTGGTAGACATGAATACTATAACTAGAGCGTGGTAGACATGAATACTATAGCTAGAGCTTGGTAGACATGAATACTATAGCTAGAGCTTGGTAGACAAAAACATTTATACTCTCTTATATGGCTGATATTCGGCTGTGAAACATAACAAAGGATCGCAACTATTGTTATAAGCTATGTAAACTAATATTAATAAACAAATAGATCTACAATATAATTGCTTGGTGTGATTCTATAGGCAAATTTTATCTTTTGATGAAAACCTAACAAATAATGTCCTACTATTGCTGAGTTTTTCTCTGTACAAATATCAACTTGTTCAAACATCAAACTATGTGTTGGGAATGTTATGAATCAGACATATCACAAAGGAATGTGTTTGTAAATATTTACTTCTCTTTATCCCAACTCTCCATAACAGCTTCCTAGTGGGTCAACTTGTCGGAGATTGTCCAATGAACCAGAGGTTGTCCAAATTAGAAGCTTCTAAAATGGTGAATCCCGAATGGTGGATACCAAACATTTTTCTTTCCACATATAAGCAAAAAAATATTTTTAAATTTATGTAACTATGGAAAGGGTTAATTGATTGATATACTCTTTGCTGGACAACGTTTCTGTAAAAGTGTATATTATTTCATTCATGCTCTTTGGTGGAATGTGATGCTCAATTTTTTGGTCAATTCAGAGCTAAAACCTTTCACAATTATATGGAGCACGGAACAGAACCTAACAGAATCGGATTTTAGATTGTTTTTTTCTGTTTGAACGCTGAAAGAAAATTCCCATTGTGGGATCCCAAAAACGGGAGGGTTTCCAAAAAACCTAATTCAAAAAAATCTTGAAGCCTGGCATTTCTATAGCCTTTTGGGCTAGGGGCTACCTTCGTGCAATGTTTAAGCTTCCTAGGGTTTTTTTTGGATTTGAGATTTTTTTTTTTTTACTTGACTTTTGAGGTACGTCTATTTCGTATCTCAAATAGTTAGTGGGATTTAACCAAAATGGGAAATTTCCGCTAGTGTAAAATACCCTCAAAGTAATTTTCATGGTAAAATGAGAGTTGACCTTTTTGTTTATTATATTAATGACGTTGCCTACCTGTGACGTCACGGTAGCCTAAGATAGGATTTCAGATGTTAATGGATTTACGTTCTATTCAGCGAGTCTTAAAGATATAACGTTGAAACAAAAACCATAAATTCTTAACTAATTATAAAAATACTCCTATACGGTCAGAAAAATATTATTTTTATCTTGAAATAACTTTTATGTAAACTTCCTTTCTATAAATCCTCTACACCTTAGATTATTTGGTTTACTCGCCGAAATGGCCTGTACGAGTCTTCCTGCCAGGATGGAGGTTAAAAATTCCGTGGTAACACATGCCAATCTAGAATAGGAAACAAGAAAAAGGTAATTTAAAAAAACCAAAGTAGTGTTTTCAAGGCGCTAATAGTAGAGTAAGTGTGTGAACTCGTCAGAGGAAGAGGTAACGTGCTATCAGTAGATAAACAACAAGCCTCGCAGGGTGAACTGATCATCTTCTTCCCTCTCTTTCTATTTCATACAATGGTGTCTTAGTGCAATAGTGCTTAGATTGCTTAAGTACGTCAAGTTAAGATGCAACACGCCTCGCAAAATAGCTTCAAATTCACCCAAATAGGTAATACCGTTGAACAAAGCCTGAATACGAAATTTGATCAAAATTGCTAGTGCAAAATATGAGAGAATCAAATTTTCCCTTAAGACAAGTAAACTACTATCAGACACTAATAATATCTCAAATCTTTTTTGAATATTAAAAAACAGAGTGAGATGTTCAGTAGGTCAGTTCATGAGGCCTCTGTATTTTTAGACCCTTCTCCAAATCTTTCTCGCAGGAATGGGTTTAGATCTCTTGTGTATAAATGGCCAGTCCTCAGTCAAGAGATACAATATTAGGGCAAGGTCAGGATAAGAATAACATTGTTAATATTTCTGAATGCTACGTAAGCTACGCTACCATCCACGATACTAAGGACTAGTTTTATTACCTCTAGATAAAACTAATAGATATAATGTTTTTAGAACAGTTTGTGGATCAACTGCAAACTAGCACGTTTTGGTGGATGAATGGTTTTAAGATGGCACCATTGTAATAGACTGAACAGCCAATGACGTGAGACAAAGGATTCAAATACCTAAATTGTTTCCCACTTTCTCTCCATGCAAATGAGGGCGCACTTCTTATAAATTCAACCTTCCTTCCCAGCACATTAGTATAATAGATATACATGAGAATATCCCGATTGGGTAGTGAGATGTCATAAATAAACAAAATAAAATACTGAATGATTGTAAGTTTTGTGATTTGTAGAACTTATAATAATAATAATAATAATAATATTTAGCACCACGTCTTACTACCCGTTCGGGTTATACGCTTTAAATACTAATTACATTAATAGATTTAGGAATTGGGAAGGTTGAATTAGAGGAAGTGAACCCGCATTTGCGTGGAGAGAGAGTGGAAAACCATTTAGGTAAAACCACCCCCTGTTCACCCGACCAAGATTCGAACCTCGATCTCCCCGTCCTCAGCAGTCGAGCTCAACACGACAATCGCGTTAGCTAACTACGCCACTGAGGCGGGTCAGAACTTATAACTTTTTATAAATTATTAAATTATAAAAACAAAGTTTAGACATGTAGCGAGCATACCTTACCAAATTCAAATTCATCCTTGCTACTTGTGTAACAAATATAAATGTCCGAAAGTCCCTTTTTGAAGGTCAACCTTGTTTTTAATAATAAAGCTTTATATGTTCTTATTTTGAACTGTTCGTCAACTCTCAAACCAGTATTATAAATATATAATTATTTCTAACTATCATTGAATTTTATTTTTTTGGCGGGGGGGGGAGTAAGGGGGTTTGTGCTATTCAGCGGCACAGCTATTAATCCTGTTTTTTATTGGATCCTGAGATGATAGGAGGATGGGGGATGGGGTGATAGGAAGGGTTGTAGCACATGATGGTGGCAGAGGGAGGGAGGGGGATGGAGGAGGGGGGGGATGGAGCACCTGGGTGCGGGATAGAGTGGAGACAATATTTTTTTGGTTGAGAATACTGTTTAGCATAATTGAGAGGGTTGTAGGTTGGTGGATGGAGGACTTGGGGGGGGAGGGGGAGGGGCAGAGGACACGACTGGGATGCGCGGAGGGCTATGGATGGTTGAGAGGGGGGCGGGGGAGACTAGCATACGGGGAACAGGGTTTTCTCTCCCTCTCTCTCATCATCGTGATGTAGTAGAGCAGCTTACTCCCTCAAACCTTGATCCTAGCAAAGATTGGGAATTAAGGATATGACAAGTATATTCTCTCTGAGGGAGTGTAGCTTATGGACCTCGAACCCTTACTCTCTCAAACCCTGATTGTCAGTCCTAGCAAAGATTGGGAATTAAGGATATGACAAGTATTATTCAGTACAAAATTCTCTCTGAGGGAGTGTAGCTTATGGACCTCGAACCCTTACTCTCTCAAACCCTGATTGTCAGTCCTAGCAAAGATTGGGAATTAAGGATATGACAAGTATTATTCAGTACAAAATTCTCTCTCTCTCTCTCTCTCTCTCTCTCTCTCTCTCTCTCTCAAAGAGGGAGTGTAGCTTATGGACCTCGAACCCTGATGGTCAAGATATGACAAGTATATTCTCTCTCAAAGAGGG
Source organism: Timema cristinae (assembly GCA_039000515.1). NCBI lineage: Eukaryota > Metazoa > Arthropoda > Insecta > Phasmatodea > Timematidae > Timema > Timema cristinae. The sequence continues at coordinate 3,778 of JBCFYV010003746.1, forward strand.
AGGGTAGCTTATGGACCTCGAACCCTGATGGTCAAGGATATGACAAGTATTATTCACCTCTAAATAAATAGAACAGTTTTTTTAAACCTAGTATATTCTTAATATTACATTGATACATATATATATTCAGTACAAAATTCTCTCTCTCTCTCAAAGTCTTAGTCTTTTCAACATATAGTCTTTCACCACTTGAAAAGTTTGTATTTGTCGTCGCCTAGATAGATCAGTCCGCGCTGCGACGCGTTAAACCGACTTCTGTATCTCGCGCCAAAGTTTTTGCCCGGAAGATGCACTTTACCCACATAGTCCAGCGTCACGATGTTCGGCTCGTCCTCCGGCTCGCTGATCTCTTCGTCTCCTTCCAGGTGACGAACGTTGTAGGCCCGATACTTTTCGAGTTCGGAGATGCTTTTGACGCGGTCGAGTTCCTCCCGCTCGATCCGATCCAGCTCGATGCACAAAGCGTCTTCGTCGAGCAGGGGAGCGTCTTCGCTGAGAATTTGCGGCTCGTCCCCTTCCTTCAGCTTGTAGACGGCACATGATGTTGAACAGTTCTCGACGGACTGACTCGCCTCGTACATTCCCGGATTATGGCATCCGAGCCAGTGCACCGAAGAGTCGCAACACTCGCTGTAACCCTTCTCGGCTCTCGCGATGTAGTACTCCAAGCTGCTGTCTGAGATCTTAATTTCACTCATGTCCTCCAGACGATAACCCAACCGTCTAAACATTTCGAATGAGATGCGTCTCCCTACCTCCCGCTCGCTTTATATGCTCGGGATGGAGGGAGGGACATACCCTCTCACCCCTCCTCTATATCCTTCGCATCGATCCACGAATTGTGTGTAGATCACAGAAAACAACTTAACGGAACAGGATACAGATCTAGAGGTCCCGAGTTCAATCCTCACAGAAAACAACCTAACGGAACAGGCTACAGATCTAGAGGTCCAGGGTTCAATCCTCACCTCAGTACCGGTACAAACCCTTCCTTCACCTCTGGTGAATGTCAGGTCATCACCGTGGTTCGGATTCCACGTTAAACTGTATCTCACAATCACCCTACCATTACACATTAGCGTAAGTTAGACGTGATGCTAATAAATATAACTCCCTGGTATTGATGCGGGCTAGTGCGTTCTTCCTATTACAATCCGACTATATCTAGCGGCCAACATAGCTATGTGTGACATAGTGTGCTCCTGACTATATCTAGCAGTCGACAGAGCTATGTGTGACCAAGTGTGTTCTTCCATAGAGCTATGTGTGGTGTGTTTGAGAGGTCTGTATTGTGATCTCTCATCCTCTTCTGGAAACAAAGTAAATTGTCTAGTTCCCTAGTCCAAGGGCGGTACAGGTAGGAAGAACGGTAAAGTCTGTTCGACGTAGGAATTATTTTCTGAAAGGTCTTTTTTTCCCTAGCAGAAATATAGTATATAGTCCGATATTGGTAGGAAAATAGACCTTTCAGAGAGTATAAACCCACCTCGGTGACGTGGTTAGCTAACGTGCTCAACTGCTGAGGACGGGGCGAATCTCGGTCGGGTGAACTGAGGGGGGCTGGTTCACATGGTGCTAAAGCTACTAGATCATTCGCCAAGTCATGTTATCTTCGGCCGTCATCATGTTGAATTTTCTAACCAAAATCAGGGAACACGAATGGTTTCTCTTCATGCTAGGGAGAACGGGTTCCCTCGGTAATTACATTATACGTTTAAAGTTAATTAAGGTTAATTATTCTACACATGGCCTGGATACTGTTGGTATAAGATGTCGGACTTCAATCCTCAGTCCTTAGGATATCTCCATTTTCATTGCTTTCATCTACGATATCTAAACATTATATCTTTGTGTGGCATCTAGCAATAGCTACCATATCTACAATCATGTATCAACTGGAGTGTGACATCTAGCAATAGCTACAAGATCTACTATCATGTATCCAATACAATAACTACCAGATCTACAATCATGTATCCAATACAGTGTGACATCTAGCAATAGCTACAAGATCTACTATCATGTACCCAATACAGTGTGACATCTAGCAATAGCTACCAGATCTACTATCATGCATCCAATACAGTATGACATCTAGCAATAGTTACCAGATCTACAATCATGTATCCATTACAATGTGACACCTAGTAATAACTACCAGATCTACTATCAAGTATCCAATACAGTGTGACAACTAGAAATAACTAGCAGATCTACAATCATGTATCCAATACAGTGTGACAACTAGCAATAGCTACCAGATCTTCTATCATGTATCCAATACAGTGTGACAACTAGCAATAACTATCAGATCTACTATCATGTATCCAATACAGTATGACATCTAACAATAGCAACCAGATCTACTATCATGCATCCAATACAGTATGACATCTAGCAATAACTACCAGATCTACTTTCACGTACCCAATACAGTGTGACATATAGCAATAGCTACCAGATCTACTATCATGTATCCAATACAGTGTGACATCTAGCAATAACTACCAGATCTAAAATCATGTATCCAATACAGTGTGACATCTAACAATAACTACCAGATCTACTATCAAGTATCCAATACAGTATGACATCTAGCAATAACTACCAGATCTACTATCATGTACCCAATACAGTGTGACATCTAGCAATAGCTACCAGATCTACTATCATGTATCCAATACAGTGTGACAACTAGCAATAACTACCAGATCTAAAATCATGTATCCAATACAGTGTGACATCTAGCAATAGCTACAAGATCTACTATCATGTACCCAATACAGTATGACATCTAGCAATAGTTACCAGATCTACTATCATGCATCCAATACAATGTGACACCTTAGTAATAACTACCAGATCTACTATCACGTACCAATACAGTGTGACAACTAGCAATAGCTACCAGATCTAAAAATCATGTATCCAATACAGTGTGTCATCTAACAATAGCTACCAGATCTAAAATCATGTATCCAATACAGTATGACATCTAGCATAACTACCAGATCTACTATCATGTACCCAATACAGTGTGACATCTAGCAATAGCTACCAGATCTACTATCATGTATCCAATACAGTGTGACAACTAGCAATAACTACCAGATCTAAAATCATGTATCCAATACAGTGTGACATCTAGCAATAACTACCAGATCTACAAACATATATCCAATACAGTGTGTCATCTAACAATAACTACCAGATCTACTATCATGTATCAACTGGAGTGTGACATCTAGCAATAACTACCAGATCTACTATCATGTATCCAATACAGTGTGACATCTAACAATAGCTACCAGATCTACTATCAAGCATCCAATACAGTATGACATCTAGCAATAACTACCAGATCTACTATCACGTACCCAATACAGTGTGACATATAGCAATAGCTACCAGATCTACTATCATGTACCAATACAGTGTGACATCTAGCAATAGCTACCAGATCTACTATCATGCATCCAATACAGTATGACATCTAGCAATAGTTACCAGATCTACAATCATGTATCCATTACAATGTGACACCTAGTAATAACTACCAGATCTACTATCAAGTATCCAATACAGTGTGACAACTAGAAATAACTAGCAGATCTACAATCATGTATCCAATACAGTGTGACAACTAGCAATAGCTACCAGATCTTCTATCATGTATCCAATACAGTGTGACAACTAGCAATAACTATCAGATCTACTATCATGTATCCAATACAGTATGACATCTAACAATAGCAACCAGATCTACTATCATGCATCCAATACAGTATGACATTAGCAATAACTACCAGATCTACTTTCACGTACCCAATACAGTGTGACATATAGCAATAGCTACCAGATCTACTATCATGTATCCAATACAGTGTGACATCTAGCAATAACTACCAGATCTAAAATCATGTATCCAATACAGTGTGACATCTAACAATAACTACCAGATCTACTATCAAGTATCCAATACAGTATGACATCTAGCAATAACTACCAGATCTACTATCATGTACCCAATACAGTGTGACATCTAGCAATAGCTACCAGATCTACTATCATGTATCCAATACAGTGTGACAACTAGCAATAACTACCAGATCTAAAATCATGTATCCAATACAGTGTGACATCTAGCAATAGCTACCAAGATCTACTATCATGTACCCAATACAGTATGACATCTAGCAATAGTCTACCAGATCTACTATCATGCATCCAATACAATGTGACACTAGTAATAACTACCAGATCTACTATCACGTACCAATACAGTGTGACAACTAGCAATAGCTACCAGATCTAAAAATCATGTATCCAATACAGTGTGTCATCTAACAATAGCTACCAGATCTAAAATCATGTATCCAATACAGTATGACATCTAGCAATAACTACCAGATCTACTATCATGTACCCAATACAGTGTGACATCTAGCAATAGCTACCAGATCTACTATCATGTATCCAATACAGTGTGACAACTAGCAATATAACTACCAGATCTAAATCATGTATCCAATACAGTGTGACATCTAGCAATAACTACCAGATCTACAAACATATATCCAATACAGTGTGTCATCTAACAATAACTACCAGATCTACTATCATGTATCAACTGGAGTGTGACATCTAGCAATAACTACCAGATCTACTATCATGTATCCAATACAGTGTGACATCTAACAATAGCTACCAGATCTACTATCAAGCATCCAATACAGTATGACATCTAGCATATAACTACCAGATCTACTATCACGTACCCAATACAGTGTGACATATAGCAATAGCTACCAGATCTACTATCATGTATCCAATACAGTGTGACATCTAGCAATAGCTACCAGATCTACTATCATGCATGCAATACAGTATGACATCTAGCAATAACTACCAGATCTAAAATCATGTATCCAATACAGTATGACATCTAACAATAGCTACCAGATCTAAAATCATGTATCCAATACAGTGTGACATCTAACAATAGCTACCAGATCTACTAATACAGTATGACATCTAGCAATAACTACCAATCTACTATCATGTACCCAATACAGTGTGCACATCTAACAATAGCTACCAGATCTACCATCATGTATCAACTGGAGTGTGACATCTAGCAATAACTACCAGATCTACTATCATGTATCCAATACAGTGTGACAACTAGCAATAACTACCAGATCTACAATCGGGTATCCAATACAGTGTGGTAAAAGGTTAAATATCTTCTGCAAGTTTTCAATCCTTAGTCCTGCTCAAGATGATTGCCAAACATCCTGATGGTCTGACTTCAATCCTCACTCATGGTAAAAAGGTTAAATATCTATTGTATGTTTTCAAACCTTAGTCCTGCTCAAGACGATTGCCAAACATCCCGATGGTCTGACTTCAATCCTCGCTCATGGTAAAAAAAGGTTAAATATCTTCTGTATGTTTTTGGATCCAAACGCAATTATTAAATTATTGTAGGTATAGCTAAAATCTAACTAATGTGCCCTAGATTTAATAAATTCTCACCCTCACTAACGGTCACGTTGACTAACGCGTCATGCTTGTAATTTACTTAAATTCCTTCCACGGAAGGTCAGGGTTCGAAACTCATCCGGTTTTAGTGGAGGGGTGGTTTTTACAAATATGATTTATCATAAGGGTGCACTGAGTTCTAGCCTTGGATGAAGCAGTTTAAAATATTGTACGTCTAATGTAGAAATGCGGCCGCCAGTTATATGTAATTGACCTGAATCGTTGTTGGACTATACATTCTTAAATTAGCTGGAATAGACTAAAGTTCTTATAATAGGGGAGGGAAGGGTACAGCTCCTGAATTATAACGTCCTGAACCCCCGGTCTTTTATCTAAACATAAATTTACAGATTCTAACAGTGTGCTTAATCTATGCCTCGTAAGACCTAAGTTTACTTCATTAACTACCAATACGAGGTTCGAACCTTGCTCCCCAGATAATTGTGCTTAATCTGTATCTTGTAAAACCAAAGTTAATAATCTTACAGGTTAAAATATCATTGAATTGTTTAATAGTTTTTTTAAAAAAACACCTACTTGAGTCGTTTTTGAAATGAGTTTAAACACACATTTTTTTCCAACCTCTTTTTTCCCGTCTTTCTTTTTAACAGAAGGGTCCGAGGGAGAACAACCCAGCTCGCTCTCAGGATAATTGTGTTTAATCTAAACCTCGTAGATTCGTACATTAAAAGTTATTTGCAAAAGGATATTTAAGAATAAAGCATCTACGTATACACTGACACGATTCAAATCGTTACTGGCAAACCGAACAAGACTAGATTGAAGCCTTTTTTTCTGGATACATTCCCATCTTCCCAGGTTGGTGACCTGCGGGTCTAGGGGTAAGGTGTCAGACTTCTGTGCTGACGGTCTGGGTTCAAACCTCAGTACCAGTACAAACCCTTCCTTCACCTCTGGTGAATGTGGGAATGCCAGCCCACCACCGTGGTTCGGATTCCTCCATTTCATCTCACATTAGCGTAAGTAAGACGTGATGCTAATAAATATAACTTCATGGTATTGATGTGGTCTAGTGTGTTCTTCCTATTACAATCTGACTATATTTAACGGTCAACAGAGCTATGTGTTCTTCCTATCACAATCTGATTATATCTGACGGTCAACAGAGCTATGTGTGACCTAGTGTGTTCTTCCTATTACAATCTGACTATATATCTAACGATCAAAAGAGCTATGCGCGACCTAGTGTGTTCTTCCATAGAGCTATGTGTGGTGTGTTTGCGTTGGGACTGAGAAGTCGGTGTTCGTTACCCTACGTTCTATGAGAGGTCTGTATTGTGATCTCTCATCCTCTTCTGGAAGCAAAGTAAATTGTCTAGTCTCATAGTTAATAGGGTTCTAATGATTGGAAAAAAATGTTTAATGTGAATCTTGTAAAGAATTAATGATGATTGAAGAACTAAATGTTTAATGTAATTAACTTTAAATGTATGAATCTTGTAAAAAGAATTAACGATGTTTAATGTAATTAATTTTTAAACGTATGAATCTTGTAATAGAGTTCTAATGATTTTAACTTTTAATGATTGAAAAAAAAAGTTTAAGTTCTAATGATTTTAACTTTTAATGATTGAAAATAAATGTTTTATGTAATTAACTTTTTTTAAATAAATGTTTAATGAAAATTAGCTGATTTTAAAAAAGAAGGGGAGGTAAGAAATAATGAAAAAAACCCTATCCATAATTAATTCTATTTAATGAATATAAAGATTTTAAAACACATAGATACAAGTTATAGTTCTTGAAATTGTTTATTTAATGAATATAAAGATTTAAAAACACATAGATACATACTAAATTTCTCAAGTTATAGTTCTTGAAATTATACATTAACACTAATCACTTACACTATAGAGTACAAGACGTGAATATTTTTTAATCACTTACACTACAGAACATGAATATTTATACATTAACACTATAGAGTACTGGACGTGAATATTTTTTTTAGTTCTAATCACTTATGATTTTTTTCACATAGACGCACTGTCACCCTATAGAGTTGACGGTCTGATTGAGTAATGGGACCACGGAAGAGTATTGACAGTTCCCGGTACTCTATATCTTTTATCGTCGATAGAGCATAGAGCGAGTCTATTGAATTTTTGGGTGTACAGTTTAAATCCTACTGCTCTTATTGAATGAGCCTCTTTCATGACTATCGTCTCATCTGTCAAACAATTACGATAATCCTCTAATGAAAGCGTTCTTAACGCACTACTCTTCACTCCTTTAGCCTTGAGAGTTTCCCCAACCCCTTGTACCGAGAATGAATAGAGTTTAGGACGTAAACCAATGAACTCAGTGATGATCTGACCTCGTGTCTCGTCTTTTAGTTTACCGAGCACCCCTTTATTCACTACGGGCATCCTGTAAACATTGTCTTGTCCGTAGGTGGAGGTGTCCAGGTACTCATTAGCTAACAGGGCAAGTCTCTGGTATGCATCTTCAACAGTCATGTAGTAGAGAAGTGAGTCAGTATCAGTGTATTGAAGTTTTAACGTACCTTGGGGGAAGGCAGGGATCATAACCTGGTAATGCAGACCGTACATGACTACCTTCGAGATTTCCAAAATGGCGAATCCCGCATAGATAGGCATATCAAAGTAAATCTCTTGTGGTTCCATCTCGATAATGACTAGGTTTTCTGACACTATCGAGCGGTTTTTAAAGTTTGGACTGGCTATAAGGTTACCCGCTCCAAATTTCCCATCCCACCTGGTAGCTATCTTTATCGTACGGTATGCCCTCTTGTTAGATATGAGGCGACCGAATGCGGCATTGTTCATCAGTTTGAAAAACATGTTTTCAAATTGATTACTCGCTTTACTCCTCATTTCGGCGTTCAACCTGATATATGGAGCCATCCACGGCGCTTGATTGAAACTGAGAACACGGTGAACTCTCGTCAGTTTCAACCCGTTCGCTAAACATAGCTTTAGATGACGGTAGTGAATGACGTACCCGGTCTTATCAGCTAAAGTTGTTAACAGTTTCTCATGTTTCCCTACAGGTGGAATCCCTTTCTCAGGACAGAACGGCAAGTCAGAATGAGCGTCGTGTACATCTTGCGGGTATTCAAGATCTACCTGCAAGATATAACCCGTATCCGCATCATCCTCTACTTTTAGCACGTCCAATCGCGCAATTTCTTCTTCTTTGAGCCACCTGAACTCTCCATAGGGAAGTGAGGACAGCATACTAAATGAATAGAGTCCATTTACGTCCAGATAGACAATGTAGGACTCTGGCTTGGAAGGATCAAACGCGTCCATATAGCGATTATTCGCTACAGCGTGACGATTAGCCACAAAACATATCCCTCCGCGGATAGCTCCCTCAATGAATTGATGAGTGTCCACATCATCGATTAATTCGAGCCGTACCCGGGTTATTCTCAATAGAGCCTGGTACGCTAGACTGGGAGCTGTAAGGGACCATCCGGGATCGAGCCTATACGTCTTCATGCAGAGATCACGAAAGTTCTCAAAGACGTCCCCTAGTAAAGTTACGTCTGTGTACAGGTAGAGGTTCGAATAGTCCCAAAGATTCTTACATTCGAATACTCGCCAAACCTTACAGGCGTGATCATAGTCTACCTGAGAGATATGACTATCCGTGAGCGTGTTGTAAAATTTATCTTTGCTCGGTAACTGAGTCTCGTCAAGCCGCTCGAATGAATCAATATAATCATAGGGGAACACTCCTTTTCGTGTGACTAATTTGAAGCGTTCATCCTCGGGGTGGCACTTACGGGTGATTTTAAGTTGCTCGGGTTCGAGGTAAGATACGCATTTCTCTAGGGAAGTACATAGAAAACTGAAACTATCTATAATTTTAATCGTGATCCCTCCAAACCCGCACCGAATATATTTCATGATTACTTTGAATCTTCCCATAGTCTCTCCAATAACTCTGACTTTTCCCGGATTGATGAGAACGCTCTCTCCCGTGAACGGATCAGTTTCTCTACGTTCAACGAGTGATTCGAGAAGGAAAAAATTATCGTAGCAACGTGCGTTATGAATTACTACGCTCAGGTGAGTCGGGTTCTTGTAATTAATATTACACCCTGCGTGACTACTCCCTCGGTAAAGTCCGTCAAGTGACAATGATCCATAACCCGAATATCATCATTCTTGTAGGGCTTCTCCATATATGGCAATGAGAGGCTGTATTATGAGCGTCTCTTTGAGCAGGAGTTAACGGTTTCATCGGTACGACAGTACTATAGTACTCTAGTACACGCTTCGCAGTATCTATGAGCGCCTCAACAAATTGGTCAGTACAATCTTTTCCCGTGAAATGACGGTACTCTGAGAGACTATCGTTAAAATTACATTTAACGTACATTCCTACAGAATAAGCTACATGACGCTGAACATTCTCAGTATAAGAAAATTTTGGGTCGGGATCACTCGTCTCTATAGGCATAAGTAGACTCTCCAGGTCAGCATATACGATAAATCCTGTTTTCTCCTGCTGCTTATACTGAGTGAACGTGAGGAATTTATCTTCCCCTTGAGGGAATGTACTCCTTACCGCGTCGAATTTTATACACGTCTCTTTATGTTTTGTGAGTTTGTTTTCAGTCAAAAAAGCGGACAGGCATCTATCACAAAAGTATCTACGTCCTCCGCTAGACGCTCGCGGTAGTTGAGAGTTTATTAATCGTGACAGATTTTTAATCCAGCTGAAATGATAAGTTTCTGTCCCGTGAACTCTTATCATAAATAAATGAACATGTCTAGCACGCTCTTTAGCACTGACATGTACGGGAACAATTACTAGTTTTTTAGAGGTGTCAGCCGTATCAATATAAGAGTCACTCCCATCATGCTTTGCAGTGTACACATTTATGATATATCGTTAAGCTTTTCAAAACGCTCGATATATCTCATTTGGAAAGGGAGAGGGATCCCGTCCAGATTCAACACGTCTTGAAAATTAGGGTAAGAGGATAAACGTTGAGCTTTCCCTGTCGGTTCAAAAATAGCTGATAAAACAGATACGGGGAAACAATGACCTTCTTCACATTCCACATTTACCAATGCTTTGCGGTTGGCTATATTTTCAGGGATTTGAACCCGAGCTCCGATCGTGAAAACCGTGTTTTTAGAGAGATTTATTCTCATCTCCAATGTACCGTCATACATCCAACCTGAGTCTCTAGAAACAAAACCTTCAATTTGAGCAAGGAGGGGAAAAACGACATTATTTTCATATAACTCTTCCAAGTTTGTAGTGCTAAATATACCGCATAGACTAGAGTTGAAATACCCTTTCTCAATTCTACCTTCGGTAGGATGTCTAAACTCGCAAATGAGGCTGCAATTTACCTTTATCGAGTCATTTGCAATTGTTTTTTCTACCGTCTTTACGTATATACCCCCGCACGCGACAAGAAACTGGACAGGGTCCTTGTAAGGCAATTCGTTAGTGATAGAATAGGTTTTTATACGGCGGGTGTACGCTTGCTCAATAAGTTTCAATGAGAGACCTAACGGTTCCAGGTAAAGTCTAAACTGGGTAAATCCCGTACCTAAGTCATGTGACTGAGTCAAAAGTGTCCGGATCTGTCTATCTATATCCTCATGTCCGAGTATCAAAACGCTCGAGGTCTTAATCAACCCTGGTGTATGCTCAATGTATGCTTTATATACTTGTGTTGTGATATCACGTTTTAGATAATTAATTAAAAGTTGCTCATTCGAGGCTAATTCACGGAGAGTATACACTTTATTTCCATTTATTTGGCGAGATATAATAATGGGCGGCGGAGAAGAAGAAGAAAAGCGGGCTCTTTTAGCTGGTGGTTCTGCCATTTAGCCTCTTCATTCAGCTACAGTCCTCAGTGGGCTCGAGACAGCTGTAAACAAACAAACAGGAACGACTGTGATGAGTAATCATAAAAAAAGTCTGACACCTTACCCCCCTAGACCATCAGTCACTGCCTTACTCTCGTATTGGGAGGGTCAAGGTTCGACTCTCGCCCAGGATGGTTTTAACCTAATGGTTTTTCCAGTCTCTCTAACCACTCAAATTTGTACACATTTCCTCTAAAAAAATATAACCTTATTATTCCCTAGGTAGTATGGAAGATTTCTACGAAAGCTGTTTGTGATATTTTTTTAGTTTACTGTAAATACAGAAAGGTTTAAATGTTTCTTTTTTTGTTGCCGGAGCTAGCCGACCCTCGCTCCCCCTTCCGTTAAAGAAGAAAAGAGAAGAGAAGAAGGTAACAAAAAAAGTGTGTTTAAATCCCCCGGATCCCTTCTGTTAAAAGGGAGTGGAAAATGTCTGTTTAAACTATTCACTCGTGTTAAATTCTCGATATTCCTTTAACCATGACGAAAATGTACTTAAACTATTCACATTTAACCTGAAAACAATTCAATGATTATTGACTTAGGTCTTACGAGGAATAGATTAAACACAATTATCCTAGGAAGTGGGGTTTGAACCTTGTATTGTTAGTTAATGATGTAAACAATTCATTCGTTGATTATTGACCAGGACCGAGGATTGAACCCAGGACCTCTAGGTTTACCAGGTTTATTATTATTGAGTGTCAATTGAAGGGATGCTGTTGTCCCGGTTCACCGTAAATGTAACCATCAAGGCCCTAATTAAGGTCATATTTTTTTTTAGGTCTGATTAGGCCTATTCACGTAATTCATGTTGAATAAGTATTAAACCCCTCGGATCCCTTCTGTTAAAAGAGAGTGAAAAATGTCTGTTTAAACTCTTTTCAAAAAACGACTCAAGTATTATTAACCATGACGAGAATGTACTTAAACTATTCACATTTAACCTGAAAACAATTCAATGATTATTGACTTAGGTCTTACGAGGAATAGATTAAACACAATTATCCTAGGAAGTGGGGTTTGAACCTTGTATTGTTAGTTAATGATGTAAACAATTCATTCGTTGATTATTGACCAGGACCTCTAGGTTTACCAGGTTTATTATTGAGTGTCAATTGAAGGGATGCTGTTGTCCCGGTTCACCGTAAATGTAACCATCAAGGCCTAATTAAGGTCATATTTTTTTTTAGGTCTGATTAGGCCTATTTTCATAATTCATGTTGAAGTAAACAATTCTTTTAAACTCATTCAAAGATTATTGACTTAGATTAAGTTCAGTTAGCCTAACACACCGTGAGGAAAATGTACTTAAACTATTCACATTTAACCTGAAAACAATTCAATGATTATTGACTTAGGTCTTACGAGGAATAGATTAAACACAATTATCCTAGGAAGTGGGGTTTGAACCTTGTATTGTTAGTTAATGATGTAAACAATTCATTCGTTGATTATTGACCAGGACCGAGGATTGAACCCAGGACCTCTAGGTTTATTAAACCCCCCGGATCCCTTCTGTTAAAAGAGAGTGGAAAATGTCTGTTTAAACTCTTTTCAAAAAACGACTCAAGTATTATTAACCATGACGAAAATGTACTTAAACTATTCACATTTAACCTGTAAGATTATTGACTTAGGTCTTACGAGGAATAGATTAAACACAATTATCCTAGGAAGTGGGGTTTGAACCTTGTATTGTTAGTTAATGATGTAAACAATTCATTCGTTGATTATTGGCCAGGACCGAGGATTGAACCCAGGACCTCTAGGTTCACCAGGTTTATTATTGAGTGTCAATTGAAGGGATGCTGTTGTCCCGGTTCACCGTAAATGTAACCACCAAGACCTAAATTTTGATGACATGTCATCTTTTTTTTTGTTACATATAATGCTCATAATTACATAATATCTGTTCATGAACCTCTGTAGTTTTGGAATTTAAGGTCATATTTCCTTGATTTGTTTAATTTTTTTAAGCCTGATTAGGCCTATTCACGTAATTCATGTTGAATAAGTAACTTATATTTAGTGTCACTTAGATTAAGTACGGCTATCCTAACACACACATACACACACACGCACACATACGGGTGTAACTATTCACATTTAACCTGAAAACAATTCATTGATTAAGTACGGCTGTCCTAACACGCACACACATGAGTTGGACTGGATAGAACTATCTCAAGATAGCGATAGGGTGTAATGAGTTGGACTGGATAGAACTATCTCAAGATAGCGATAGGGAAGTAATGAGTTGGACTGGATAGAACTATCTCAAGATAGCGATAGGGAAGTAATGAGGTGGACTGGATAGAACTAGCTCAAGATAGAGATAGGGTATAACTATACACTATACACTTATACACTTATACACTTATACACTTATACACTTATACACTTATACACTTATACACTTATACACTTATACACTTATACACTTATACACTTATACACTTATACACTTACACACTTACACACTTACACACTTACACACTTACACACTTACACACTTACACACTTACACACTTACACACTTACACACTTACACACTTACACACTTACACACTTATACACTTATACACTTATACACTTATACACTTATACACTTATACACTTATACACTTATACACTTATACACTTATACACTTATACACTTATACACTTATACACTTATACACTTATACACTTATACACTTATACACTTATACACTTATACACTTATACACTTATACACTTATACACTTATACACTTATACACTTATACACTTATACACTTATACACTTATACACTTATACACTTATACACTTATACACTTATACACTTATACACTTACACACTTACACACTTACACACTTACACATCCACTTACACACTTACACACTTATACACTTATACACTTATACACTTATACACTTATACACTTATACACTTACACACTTACACACTTACACACTTACACACTTATACACTTATACACTTATACACTTATACACTTATACACTTATACACTTATACACTTAGACACTTAGACACTTAGACACTTAGACACTTATACACTTATACACTTAGACACTTAGACACTTAGACACTTAGACACTTAGACACTTAGACACTTAGACACTTATACACTTAGACACTTAGACACTTAGACACTTAGACACTTAGACACTTAGACACTTAGACACTTATACACTTATACACTTACCTTCAAAGTTCAGAATGGCTGTTTTGGTGGCGGTAGAGAGACCTTTGTAGACAAGTAGCAGACCCGCTTTCGAGATATCCTCTATCTGAAGATCGGTGAGCGTCGAAAATCTTCGCGGCAGCCAAACTTGATACTTGGCATCGAGTACAGTAAGTATACGACGACCGAATCGAGTATTTACCGATTTTATTGAAGAAATACGGTACGCGTGGCCTATCTCCAACTCTGTCAATTTACGTGGAAGTATCTCATTACATCCCACCTCCGTCAAAAATGCGGCCACAAATTCTGACGCCATGGCTAATATAGCTACCGGTTAAAAAAGGCTGACCACCCTTATTTATAGGCTCCAAGCCACGCCTCCCCCCCCTCCCACAAAGTACCCAGATCTAGACCCTCAATGTGAAAACTACTTAAGTATTATGATTCTAAGCATGTCACTTGGGAAGAAATTTATGTTCTAATACCTTGACTGTTATGTTAATGTACGGCTCTTTCAAGAGCAGCTGTGCACCGTAGTCACTAGGTCAAGCCCCCCGCGACACACTTTACCGTGTGGGACACCTTACAACCCTATCCATGGGGTTTAAACGCTACGTCACGATGCGAGAGATAACCCCTCCACCCCTCGCCCGAGTGCTCCGAAAAGACTAAGACTTTGAGAGAGAGAGAGAGGGAGAATAATACTTGTCATATCCAGGTTGTTTCCTGGGAGAGAGAGGGGGGAGAGAAAACCCTGTTCCCCGTATGTTAGTCTCCCCCGCCCCCCTCTCAGCCATCCATAGCCCTCCGCGCATCCCAGTCGTGTCCTCTGCCCCTCCCCCTCCCCCCAAGTCCTCCATCCACCAACCTACAACCCTCTCAATTATGCTAAACAGTATTCTCAACCAAAAAAATATTGTCTCCACTCTATCCCGCACCCAGGTGCTCCATCCCCCCCCTCCTCCATCCCCCTCCCTCCCTCTGCCACCATCATGTGCTACAACCCTTCCTATCACCCCATCCCCCCCCCCCCCCCCCCCTTCACCCCATCCTGTCATCTCAGGATCCATAAAAAACAGGATTAATAGCTGTGCCGCTGAATAGCACAAACCCCCTTACTGGGGGGGGGGGGGGGTATATTGGCCAACTGAATTCTATCTCGGTACCGAATGGCGGATACTAGACATTCTTCTTTCAACACCATTTATTGAGGACACATCCTGTGCTGATATAATTGCGACAGCGAGGGACAGGAATTCTCAGGACTGCGCGTTTGGAAAGGAAGTTGACCTTGAGGATGTTCCTATTCCTGAATTCCACCGTTGTTTACCTAGATCTGGTGTCTTCACTGCCTCCGTCTTTGATGTTCCTCCCCGGCTGTTAGTTTACATGGAGAGGGCGTCTTATCTGGACAGATTGATATGTTTGTAGAAAATAAATCGTTCTGGAAGGTCTTCTTTCGTACCAGAATCTTACTGTATTGTAGTATTTTGGTAGGATAAAAGAACTTAAGAACGGTAGTAGGAAATATATCATTTAAGTTATTTTATCCTACCAACATACTAATCATATATTAGGATTCTGTTATGAAATAAGACCTTCCAAAACTGGTTTCTTATTAAAAACAGAGTATAGTTTAATATTAGTGTGTGTCATTTTGGGGTGTTGAATGAATGAATGCAAATTGCTTAAGGTTTTATTAATATGTTTTTGGGTGTCAATAATTTAAATCTGCTACTATTTTATTGATTGGTCAACATTTGGCTCGGTAAATCCACGTTTGATTAAAATTACATAGGCTACACTCATAATAATAGACAAACATGCTCCTGTTCCTTGTGAAGTAGTTCCTGTGACAAGTGTCACCCTGCTCCTGTTCCTTGTGAAGTAGTTCCTGTGACAAGTGCCACCCTGCTCCTGTTCCTTGTGAAGTAGTCCTTGTGACAAGTGCCTTCATTGGTGCTGTCCCTTGTGGAGTAGCTCCTGTGACAAGTGCCACCCTGCTCCTGTCCCTTGTGGAGTAGCTCCTGTGACAAGTGCCACCCTGCTCTTGTCCCTTGTGGAGTAGCTCCTGTGACAAGTGCCACCCTGCTCCTGTCCCTTGTGGAGTAGTTCCTGTGACAAGTGCCACCCTGCTCCTGTCCCTTGTGGAGTAGTTCCTGTGACAAGTGCCACCCTGCTCCTGTCCCTTGTGGAGTAGTTCCTGTGACAAGTGCCACCCTGCTCCTGTCCCTGGTGGAGTAGTTCCTGTGACAAGTGCCACCCTGCTCCTGTCCCTGGTGGAGTAGTTCCTGTGACACGTGCCACCCTGCTCCTGTCCCTGGTGGAGTAGTTCCTGTGACAAGTGCCACCCTGCTCCTGTCCCTGGTGGAGTAGTTCCTGTGACAAGTGCCACCCTGCTCCTGTCCCTTGTGGAGTAGTTCCTGTGACAAGTGCCCTCATTGGTGCTGTCCCTTGTAGAGTAGCTCCTGTGACAAGTGCCCTCATTAGTGCTGTCCCTTGTGGAGTAGTTCCTGTGACAAGTGCCCTCATTGGTGCTGTCCCTTGTGGAGTAGCTCCTGTGACAAGTGCCACCCTGCTCTTGTCCCTTGTGGAGTAGTTCCTGTGACAAGTGCCACCCTGCTCCTGTCCCTTGTGGAGTAGTTCCTGTGACAAGTGCCACCCTGCTCCTGTCCCTTGTAGAGTAGTTCCTGTGACAAGTGCCACCCTGCTCCTGTCCCCAGGTGAAAGCAGCGATGGACCGAGAGGGCTCCCCGGACTACGGGGTGGGCTACCCTGAAGATGACCACCCCCTGCGTCCCCAGCAAGCGGCCCAGACCTTGTCATTGCTGCAGCTCCCTGAGAAACAGAGGTCCAGGAACGCCTCCATTTCCTCCAGTGTGACGGACCTGGAGGCTCCCATGTACAGCCGGGAGAGACCCAGCTCCAGCCGTCGTCACGTGAGTCTCTCTCTCTCACTCTCTCTAAATCACCATCCCTTCTGTTCTCTCTGTTACTTTGTCTGTTTGCAAAGTAAAATATCACACACGTATTATCTTCCAGAAATGATTGTGTAGCAGACAAAATAATCTTGGATGTCTTTAAATCATGTAATCATACTGACGTCTGTCACCTGAGGTCACTTGTTCGCATCCTGGCCGGCTCACTTCACGCCTTGTTTGTTCTCGATACTATGTGTTACTTATTCGTGGCCGCTAGAATATATTTTCTAGTATTAATTATTTACGATAGAAGAAGTGGTAAATAACTGCCAGCCTTTGCCGTACACATTGGCCGAAAGTCACTAATGTTAATCTATGAGTAAATAATTATTATTTACTTGGTAATAATATATTATCGATAGAAAATGTTATCAAATTCCTATAATAATACGTCCTTAAGGATTACTGTATAATTGGTTCATTCGCAACTAATTGAAAGAACAAAATATATTAATAAAACTATTAGGTTTTTTTGTTTATCTGTTGTGGCAACAAGCTATCTTATGATACATGAAATAATAAATTAAAAATTATTATCTTAACACTTGCAACTTCTTATAACTGGCCTCCAAAATAAATAAATGTTTTTTCATAACTTAGAGAAAAAACTATACAAAATATTAAATTTCAAAATAAAACTTATTTTTTGTCAACAACGCATGAATACAAACTAAGATTGTATGACCTCACCAACCGCCATTATTTTGGCTGC
Source organism: Timema cristinae (assembly GCA_039000515.1). NCBI lineage: Eukaryota > Metazoa > Arthropoda > Insecta > Phasmatodea > Timematidae > Timema > Timema cristinae. The sequence continues at coordinate 22,097 of JBCFYV010003746.1, forward strand.
CTCAACCTCTTAATTTATGAAGAGAACGTAGCAATTGAGAACCTCTCATTTTAAAAGTACTTTTAAGAGAACCACAGAAATTGCTTCAACAAAAAAAACCCACCAAAACTGTTATTTTCATAATCTCGTGTTTAAATATATGTGTCATTGTTTTGTTCACCTGTCTGTACGTGGTCAATTTGTAGTGACTGTACCACGTTCCCCGGTATTTGTGTAAGCAGGTGACTGCTTGATTGAGAGAAGAACGAGTGTGTAAGCAGTTCTGTTACTGACCATACGCTACATGCCAGAGTCTATATATATTCCCGGGTGGTGTGGTGACGTCATCCGGTGACGCACGATGCCGGCGCTGGCGGATAGAGAGCGTCGGTGGCTTAGTGTGGAATGCAAACGATTGTAAAGGGAAGGGAAGAGAGAGTTTATGTGAAGACGTTTTAAAAACCCAGACGTAAAATATGAATTCTAAAATATCAGTGAATTAAATTATCCAGTTCATAAACAAGCAAAAATATAATGTAATTATGCAACTATACTGGTGACTTGATTAAATATATCTCTCCTTCCCATCCCGTAGCCCGGTCAGGGATCAAACCCCACATGCCAGAGATAGAGCCAGATGTGATCACCACGAATATACTTGTAATTTAAGATAATTTAACGAAATTTTAGGTTTCTCTTTGAATTTCAAGTTGACATTTCCCTTGGAGATCAAGTTAGAATAAAAACGAATACCGTATTTAAAATTACATTACATCCAGAAATAATAACCGTTGTACACATGGTTTAAGACGTCAGGCTCGCAATAGACGTCACAATACAAATTAATAAATGTTATATTTATAATAGGTTTCCTATAATTTTAAATTAAAATCACTTTAGTTGAGCTATTAAACAAAAACCCATTTGAATGAGCACCATATTTAAACAGACAACTATATCGAGAAACCAGTTACACGTGTAGATGGACATAGGCTCTAAGAATGTCCCTGCCTAATTTCGTTAAAATGGTTTCACGCTTTGGGCAGTAATCTCGGAGCAAACATCCAGACACCTGGAGAACCTAAACAGTAATTAACAGATTTATTATTATTATTATTATTACAACGTCTTACTACCCGTTCGGGTTATACGCACTTACGCTAATGTGTAATGATAGGGTGATTGTGAGATGAAATGGAGGACCTACAGTTTAACGTGGGATCCGAACCACGGTGGAGGCCTGGCATTCCCCACATTCACAAGTTGTGATTAATACGTCTTGTCAGAGGTGAAGGAAGGGTTTGGTAATCAGATAAATCTGTGCCGGACCGAGGATTGAACCCAGGACCCCAGCACAAAAGTCCGACACCTTACCCCTAGACCACCAGGTCACCAACAGATATTTTAATCATTTAAACCAACTTACAATATATTTGAATAATACGCCGTCCAATAGTAATTATAATAACTTGAAAGAGTAAACATAAAATTATATCCTCATCAATCGTTGCGACCCCAAGTAAAACACGTGACGACCCCTAATGGGGTCACGGTTGCCAAGTTTAAAACCACTCGGCTAAGTTATTTGAATAATAAAGTAGAACGAGTAGAGGATGTAAGTTTTACAACCGAATTGGCCGAGGCACTTAGTTTTGATCTTGAGTGTAGTCAACTACGTTTATCACGCACGATCAGGGAAGCATAAGGTGAGAGATCTTTAATCTTGGTTTCTCCCCTCGAGGAATGCAACCACTCTTAAACTTCTGTCTCATGAATTGCCACCTCTTGTTTTTAAAACTAATTTTTAGTTGATCTGCCTGAAGTTATGCAACTACTCTTACACAACTGTCTCACGGGCTGTCTACCGCTTGTATTATGATTAAGGATTTATTTGATCCGCCTGAAGTTATGCAACTACTCTTACACAAATGTCTCACGGGCTGTCTACCTCTTTTTTGATCAGCCTGAAGTTATGCAACCACTCTTACACAAATGTCTCACAGGATGTCTACCTCTGTTATTTTATTAAGGTTTTATTTGATCTGCCTGAAGTGATGCAACCACCCTTACACAACTGTAACGTGGAATACCTAGCTCCTGCACAAAACAACTGGTAATTTTTGTTGGTGAAAATAAGAACCAGTATTTCTTCTCACAGTTAATTTCAAATGATTTGTAAAATAGTACTCTGTACATGAATTAGATCTCCGTAAAACGGGATTAAAAACCATTGCTATATCACTGAGCTACCCAGAGTTTTACCCAGATTTTAATAATGCATTGACATTATATATATGTGTGTGTGTGTTTGTGTAGAAGAGTGTAAAATTAGCATGGTTTGTAAAACATTTTTTTTTTTCCAAAATACCAAATAAATAAATAAATTATCTGTGACCTTCTTCGGTGGTGGCATCATCTAAGGCGTCATTATCGTCTTAGACTAGACTGCCAATACAAGAAGATCGGGGTTCAAATACCGGTCGGGTTTATTGAAGGTGATTTTTCCGAAAATGATTTTCCAATCTCTCTCCACACAAATTCGGGTACACTTCTTATACATTCAACCTCCTTCCTCACTAGCGTAGTTAATACATGTGCGTACCTCCTGAACAGGTAGTAAGACGTGGGGCTCATATATATATGTCTATATCCCGGTGGAGGAAAAGCTCACAAATGGAGTATTTGTATACTAGACCAAAGGTCCTGGCTCGAATCCATACACAGGGAACATTTTACCAACTTATCCTACCAGTTTATCATCAAGGACGTGTTATTTCCCCATATCGTGTATTAATTAACATCGCCCATTTAACAAATATTTACCAATAATTATCAGATATCAGTAATTATATTTTCAAATGACTCCCCAACTGGATTGTCAGCACTCGGGCGTGCCCTTGGTCAAGGGTGCGACGCCACCGGCGTGGCGCTATGTAGGTCGGGTGACGTCACTCCTAGACTGGGCTACGTGAGGCGTCGCTCGCTATTGGTCGAGAGCACGGGTGTGTCCTCTGACGTCACCGTTAGGAGGGAAACAGCGTCGACTATGAAATGCTGATTATCTGTTTTTATCCCCAATAGATACGAAGAACAGAGAATTCTTGCTCCCTGGGTTTTTAACGGAGTTGTGTGGTTTACGTGCCCATAATTACAGTAGAGACGTTTGGGCCGGAAATATCCGCTAAATAAAAGCTGCTTTCACATATTATTATTATTATTATTATTATTATTAGCACCGCGTCTTACTACCCATTCAGGTTATACACGCATAACGCTAATGTGTAATGGTAGGGGTTTGTGAGATGAAATGGAGGACCTACAGTTTAACGTGGGATCCGAACCACGGTGGAGGCCTGGCATTCCCACACATTCACAAGTTGTGATTAATATACGTCTTGTCAGAGGTGAAGGAAGGGTTTGGTAATCAGATAAATCGTGCCGGGGACCGAGGATTGAACCCAGGACCAACCAGCACAGAAGTTCGACACCTTACCCCTAGACCACCAGGTCACCTATACGCTTTTCACATACATTAATACGTAAACTCCAACAGTTACTAACGATGAAGATGTACTAAAGCGGTAACTTGTGTAGGTTTTTCCCTAGTAGCTGGAAATCAAGAAGAAAACCTAATTTGAGAACGTATCTAGTACCTAAAAAACAAGGGTGAAGCTAGGAATTACCAATAATTTAAAATGTTTAGATTTTCATTTTATTACCATTAAAATAAGTCAGTAAAGTTCTATATTTCACTGTAAATGATGAAGAGTTTCTATATATTGCGCTGTAAGTGAATAAAGCTCTATATATTGCGCTGTATAGTGAATGAAAGCTCTATATATTGCACTGTCAGGGAAGGAAAGCTCTATATCTACTGT